>PJEM01005056.1:0-138651 GCA_004023845.1 Helogale parvula
ATTGGTTTCCATACAACATCCAGTGCTCTTCCCCACAAGTGCCCTCCTCCATTACCACCTCCTCTTTTCCCCCTCCCCCTTCCCATTCAACCTTCGGTTCCATTTCAGTATTCAATAGTCTCTCAGGTTTTGCGTCCCTTTCTCTCCCCAACTCTCTTTCCCTCTTACCCTCCCCCTGGTCCTCCATTAGGTTTTTTCTGTTCTCCTGTTAGACCTATGAGTGCAAACATATGGTATCTGTCCTTCTCTGCTTGACTTATATCGCTTAGCCTGACACCCTCAAGGTCCAACCACTTTGCTACAAATGGCCAGATTTCATTCTTTCTCATTGCCATGTAATACTCCATTGTATATATATCACATCTTCTTGATACATTCAGCGGGTGATGGACATTTAGACTCTCTTTCGATGATTTGGCTATTGTTGACATTGCTTCTATGAACATTGGGGTACATGTGCCCTTATGCATCAGCACTTCTGTATCTCTTGGGTAAATCCCTAGCAGTGCTATTGCTGGGTCATAGGGGAGTTCTACTGATAGTTTTTTGAGGACCTCCACACTGTTTTCAAGAGTGGCTGCACCAGTTTACATTCCCATCAACAATGTAAGAGGGTGCCCGTCTCTCCACACCCTCGCCAGCATCTATAGTCTCTTGATTTGTTCATTTTAGCCACTCTGACTGGCGTGAGGTGGTATCTAGTGTGATTTTTATTTGTGTTTCTCTGATGATGAGTGATGTTGAGCATCGTTTCCTGTGCCTGTAGGCCATCTGGATGTCCTCTTAAGAGAAGTGTCTGTTTATGTCTTCTGCCCATTTCTTCACTGGGTTATTTGTTTTTTGGGTGTGAAGTTTGGTGAGTTCCATGTATATTTTGGATACTAGCCCTTTATCTGATATATCATTTGAAACTATCTTTTCCCATTCTGTCGGTTGCCTATTAGTTTTCTTGATTGTTGCCTTTGCATTGCAGAAGCTTTTTATCTTGATGAGGTCCCAAGAGTTCAGTTTTGCTTTCATTTCCCTTGCCTTTGGGGATGTATCAAGGAGGAAATTCCTGCGTCTGAGGTCAAGGAGGTTGTTTCCTACTTTTTCCTCGAGGGTTTTGATGGTTACCTGTCTTACATTCAGGTTCTTCAGCCATTTTGAGTTGATTTTTGTGTATGGTGTAAGAAAGTGGTCTAGTTTCATTCTTCTGCATGTTGCTGTCCAGTTCTCCCAGCACCACCTGCTGGGAGGCGGTCTTTTTTCCATTGAATACTCTTTCCTGCTTTGTCAAAGATTAATTGGCTCTTCCTTGTGAGTCCAGGGCTCTTTTTTCTATTTCATTGGTCCATGTGTCTGTTTTTTTGCCAATACCATACTGTCTTGATGATGACAGCTTTGTAGTAGAGACGAAGCTCGAAATTAACCACAGGAAAAAGTCTGGAAAACCTCCATAAATGAGGTTAAAAACCACCCTACTAAAGAATGATTGGGCTAATCAGGCAATTAGAGAAGAAATTAAAAAATATATGGAAACAAATGAAAATGAAAATACAACAATCCAAAATCTGTAGGACACAGCAAAGGCAGTCCTAAGAGGAAAGTATATTGCAATCCAGGCCTATTTCAACAAACTAGAAAAAGTGCAAATTCAAAATCTAACAGAGCACCTACTGGAACTAGAAGGAGAGCAGCAAGAGCACCACAAACCCAGAATAAGAGAAGAAATAATAAAGATCAGGGCAGAAATAAACAATATAGAATCCCCCCCCCCTCAAAAAAAACAGTCGAGCAGATCAATGAAACCAAGAGTTGGTTCTTTGACAAAATAATCAAAACTGATAAACCTCTAGCCAGGTTCTTTAGAATGAAAAGAGAGAGCACCCAGATAGACAAAATCATGAATGAAAAAGGATCTATTACAAACAATCCCTTATAAATACAAGCAATCATCAGAGATTACTATGAAAAAATTAGATTCCAGTTACTTTAAATTGCAAGGGAGTCAGAGCCGAGGGTCCTAATTGACTGAGGTATTTGTCCCACATCCCTATGTTTGTGCATTGCTATAACCAGCACCACTGTACAAAATCTTACAGTAATAATCAGCCTTGTCTTTAGACTAGATCCTAGAGATGAGCAGAAGCCCGGCATTGGCTGAGGCATCACTGGATCCAGAGAAGCAGCTGAGAACCCCAGAGCCCTGCTGCTTATTTGAGACAGACTGGTAATGCAGGAGATACCAGGGTACACTCCCTGGCTTCTACTGGTACCAGTGTATGTTATAGCTATGAACACTGAGGCCCCTGCTCAAGGTACATGAGTCTGGCTGTTGTTCCGGAAATTCATAGGCAATGGGGCAAGGACCAGGATAAAGACTGTCAGAGGCTGAAACAGGTTGGGTGGTTGCACTGTGTCCCAAGTCTAGTCCTTACTCTGCAGTGACAGTGGAATCGAAGGAGAACATATGTCAAGGCCATGATGACACAGCCTCTGGCCTCCACAATGGAATGAGCCACCCTAGGCCTCCTTTTCTCTTTCACCCTCTGTTACAGAAGGGGCTGTCTATGCAAATTTAATCCATCCAGTGACTTCCCAGCCCCTCCCTGAGCCCTGGTGCTGAAGCTTAGCTCACACCACACACTGCAGATGATGGGGGTTGGTTTAACCCCTGGGGAGATCCTGGGGAGGAAGCACCTGCTGAGACAGCACACAGGGGACTGTCATGCCAGAAGAAACACAGCTATTGAGTCTCCCTTAGCTCTCACAAAGCCCTTTCCCCAGGCCCAGAATCCTTTGGGTGAATGGTCCTCACTGAGCTCCTGTGTATGGACCACAGGGCAGAACCCCCCCAGCACCCCTGCTGGTCACAGGCACACACCTCACCATGGCCCAAAGCCCTGAGAGCCCACCCAACTGGTTTCTATGACTCCCCAGACCCCTGTCTATCTTCACAAGCCTATGATCTGGTTCACAGATAGAGTTTCATCTCTTGTGTAGTGAAGCAATGGGTTCCAGATACCCTTATACCAATTTATTTATGTTTTAATTTATCATTGTATCTGATTTATTTGTTGTACCAGTGACAAATCAAAGAAGCACAGTGAATCCTAAGACTAGCAGCTGTGTGGCTCACATCAGGTCATATTCAAGAGGAATAAAGTCCACACTGCAGAGAAATGATTACACCCTCATTTACTGGCTTCATAATTCATTTCTCTCTATTTGAAATATTTTGTTCTATGAACAAACCTCCTTTTCCCCCAAAGTTTTCATGGAGGTCCTTAATAGGATTGGGTTACAATGTGGACATTACAATGTCATTGCTGACATTAGGCCCATGGGTCCCAGCATCACACTGGGTCAGGTCAGGAGCTTGTTTTTGTGAGAGCCACCGTGGAGACTAAGTCCATGAGCATCAGCCTGGAACTAAGGTGGGTCTGAGATTGGGTGTGCACCTGGGGCTGCTGGCTTGGGGCTTGTGCTTTGGAAGGTGGGATCCTGGGATGATAGAGCCGTCCTGTGCCCTGGATGCATGCAGGTTGTCAGGCACAGGAGCCAGCTGTGGTCATTGATCAAGAAAGAGTCTAGGTGTTTTGCTTCCCAATAGGCAGTTTGATCTGGAACCAGTCATTAGCCTGTGTTCAAAATAGCTCAGGTGGAGTCCAGATCTGTGGGAAATAGTAGGAAACCTATAGCCATGAAAGGTGCTTAGGGTTAAAACTAACCTACAGCACAGGCGTGGGCGAGAGGCCAGGGAATGTGTGAGCTGGGAGCTGTGGTATCTGGGCTGGCCCTGGTGTGGGCAGGTGCTATGGTCTCCAGTGAGGTCAGGTGCTCCTGTCGCTCTGCCTCTTAGGAAAAGGGCTCCTCTGAGCTGGACCCTGACCCGGGCAGGGGTGACATGCATCATGTGAAAAATTTTCCTTCCTTCTTCAAGGCATATTTCTAATTTTTATTTCAGCCAGATGCTGTATTGGCTCACCTGAAATCCTTAGCCATCATAGAACTATTTACATATGTGGATCCTTCCTCAAATGGATGTTTCTGGAAGGAGAAGAATACTGGACATTCCTAAATTGTCCTCCTGACAGCTACTGATGTCACTCTGCTCACTTAATGCAATTTCAATGCAACAGGACGTAGGGACCTTACTATCCCTGCTGTTCTGATGGGTCTTCAGATACCGGATGTTGAACTTCCCACCACCACCACCCATTCAGGATTGTCCCAACTTCAGGGGACAGGTCATCTGGTCTCAGCAGCTCATCTGCTGTAGGACAGAGATGTCCCTCCATGAGCACCAGTGATATCCTGTTTTTTGCCTTCTCAGGGCATTGTGGTTGCAATTGCACATCACCCACAGTTATGGCTAGAGGTCCCAGACTCACCCAGGGAGAGATTGGCATAGTGTAGGGATGCCTTGATCCTTATGCACTCACTGCCTCTTAAATCAAACCAAAAACACCACCTCCATATGCACCGGACTCAGGGAGATGCCATCAGTGACTGCCTGTGATTTCCTACCATTGTGCATGCCCTTGCCCGGTGTCTTGTAAGGAAAGAAGAGGGGGATTCTTATGTGGGCCATTTTCATCATGGGCTGGAGGGTTACAACAGCCTCCACCTTCCATTGAAGCTATTTGTCCTCCACTAGCCTCCATGTGTTCAGGCGCCTCCCATGCTGATCTGGATTAGGAGTCTTGTTTGGAGTAATGTGGGTCATAGAGATAGAAGGGGAGACAAAGAGGCAAGGTGAGCATGGACTCTTACCCGCTTGGCCACAAGCATCACATTCTTCCTATGATTATGTTTTATGACAAAATCAAGAAAGCAGATGATAGCTAACCACAAGGATACAAGAGTTTATAATCTGTCACAGAAAAGCAATGACCACAGAGAAACCGCCATGCAGTCTACACACATTCCTTGCCCAGAGGCCCCTGTCTACACTTCTTCTCATAGGACAAACTTGTTCAGAACAAGTGGTGTATTTGTCAACAACTCAGTGAACAACAACCCAGTAATTGAAAACAATTCAACTTTATAGAGATAGGTTTAAGTGTAAATTAATGCAGGGCATTACTATAAACCAGCCTTCCTGTTGAGGTCTGTATTCCACCCTCAGGGGTGTCTGGGGCAAGATTTAAAGCATCTCCAGGTGGCTCTCCCCCTGGGATCACAGAGGCCCAGAGCAAACAGTACCATAATCCCCCACATTTGGTAGCCAGGGAGCATGGGCTTTCAATGTCCCCAGTTACCTCCTCCTGCTGGCACCTCATGCTCATGGATTGTCTGTTTTAAGGTTTCAGGTGTCCATCTATTCTGCTCCCAACATGCTGGAACCTGTGAGTGTCCCTAGAGTCCCCTGTTGGCTTTCAGAGTGAGGGGAGCTGCCCCATGAAGAATGGGGAATGGGTCAACAGGCACCTGTTTTATGTCCTAAAAGGTATTTTATCTCTTAGATACTTCAGCCCATTTTTGTCTCTGAGTGGATGTGAGTGTGAGGAGCCATCTGCATGCTCAGCATCTCCTTTGTAGTCCTGTTTACATGACCTTGGGCTTTTTCCAGAAGACGGATGATTTGACACACGTATCCATGGAAATGCTGAGACTCAGCTAACACAAGAAGGAGAAGGGCCATGCCATGACAGGAACTGGACAGGCCACAGCGCTGCTGCCACCACTGTCCCCAGTACGGTTATTTGCTGCACAGCTTACAGATTCATATCTGGTGCAGAAGGAGGTGTGGAGAGGAGGAGCCAGAGAGGCCTGGTGTGTGTCTGCTTCTCCTTCAAATTCATCCCACGAGGAGACACCTTCCATATGAGGAGAAAGAAAATGTGTCCTCATTTCCCTCCTGCATGTCACTAGTGCAGAAAGAGGCAAACGCAGGGGTGTGTGCAGACCAAGATGTAGCCAACACTAAGCTCTATAACCCAAGATCTAGACATCTGCTGGGGCTCCACTCAGTCTCCCTTATGACCACTCCACATCTTTAAGGCAGGAACCCCTTATGTACATCTATTCCCCACCCCCTGAAGAAGCCATACAACTCCTAAGCCATTAGGAGATTTTCAGGTGGACATGTCCTAAGATCACTCTCATCTGTTGGGGCCCAGTAGGCCAAAAAACCTCCTGCATAGCGACCATTGATGGCTAGGCCTCCAGGGCACAGGACAATCTATATAAGTGACCCTTGATGGCTCTGCCTCTGGGAAGTTGTGGAACAAGTCGAGAGACTGTGAAACAACATTTGGCTTCCTGGGCTGCAGATGTGGCTTCTATTCATCCTATGATTTTCTCGTTTCTTTGCAAAGAGGCATATACTTTTAGGCTTTGAATCAACTTGGGTCAGTTCGTGATGCCAGCCCTCCCCTTACTTTGCTTTCTAGCTCTTTGTCTGCTGTTGGGAGTAAAGTCAATCCTCTGCCAAAAGATTTGCCTATTAAAGGATAAGCATCTTGCCCATGCATAACTGATGAGGGGCCTTAAGGAATGTATATCTCCTCATAGAAATCTTCAGGCTCATCTTCTGCTTGGAGCCAGACTATTATTAGGGAATCGCTCTCTTGCAATGACTTGATTATTCCTGTTTTCTACACCTCTCCTGTTAAGCATGGCCCTTTCTGGAGCATGTCTTCACTTCAAAGACCTTGAACTATGTAACCATTAAAGAAATGATGTAATCACCCATGATATATAAGACTCTGGCTATCTTAGTAAAGTGTGGCTTTTCCACCATTCACGTTGTCTGTCTTGTCTGTCATTGTCTGTCTTCTTTCTTATAGATATTGCACTGACACCAACCCCCTACTCAGGACCTTTTGACTGGGGTGTGTGGGCTGGTCTCCCGCACTCCTCCTGTCCTCCTCAGGCCGTGACTAGCAAGGAAGATCCAAGAAAGGAAGTATGTGGAGACCCTGACCTAGAACCTACTCTGAGCCCTAAGACTTCTGAGTCCTGGAGTGACTGAGGTGCTGGGAATTCTTGCGGGGGTCCAGCCCACGCACCAGAGTCTAAGGGTCTCTGAGTAGGGGGTTGGTGTTGGCGAAATATCTACAAGAAAGAACACAGACAACATGAATGGTGGAAGAGACCACAGTTTACTGTGAAACTTGGGATCTTTTATATACCATAGGTGATTACATCATTTTTCTAATGATTACATTGTTTGTTACTTCCAGAAAAATGATTATTTCCATGGTAGCAAAAACAGAAAATCAAAATAGAAACGAAGTACAATACAGAAGATCAAAAAACATAATTCATCACTCAAAA
Source organism: Helogale parvula (assembly GCA_004023845.1). NCBI lineage: Eukaryota > Metazoa > Chordata > Mammalia > Carnivora > Herpestidae > Helogale > Helogale parvula. The sequence continues at coordinate 7,267 of PJEM01005056.1, forward strand.
TACATCAGCAGGGGTTTGTTTTATGTATATAGTAATATTATTAACCGTAGCTTATGACAAGGCTATTTTTCCTTAAAGGTGAACATGATGATTTACGGGTAAAGTGCCCCTGACCAGGAAGGGAGTTTCAATCTGAAAACTTGCCCACTCACTGAAACTAATTAAAGGTCATAGAAACTAACTCCAGTCTCTAATCCATCATGATCAAGAGGTCATGTGCACATTCTCTAAAACAAAGGAAAGCAGGACCCAACAAGCCATATGACACTGTACGCTCAGTCTCCCAGGAGAGCGTCTCAATCCCAATCCTCAACTGAGGGACCTCACTTGCACCAGGGTCACACTTTCCAGACAAGCTGGAGACATGCGCGTTCCTCTTGGTGACTAACAGAGGGATCTCAACAGGTCTTTTGGCAGAATGGGCTCCTACAAATTCTCCTGTCAGGGAGAGAAGTGGAGGGGGCAGTCACAGTTGTGACCAGGCTCCTCTAAATGGCCTATTATTCCATAATCTGGAACCAGAACTCTCCTCAGACTTGCAAGGGCAAATGAAAGAGATATGTCCACCTCTTACTCTCTAGTAAGACATGTAGAGATGGATGTCAAGTACACATACATACCCAATGTGTAGTTCATATTTATGACCACAAATAATGTTGGTACACAATCCAATAAATTGTACTAGAATTGAAAGTTTTCATCTATAGGCATTATAAAGGATAAGAAGTGTGAATTGTGCCATAAATTGAATAATATTTGTAAACCACTAATTATTAATTATTATTGCTACAACAACAAACCCAGCTGTCTGCCAACCATGAAACTCTGCTCCATAAAGCAGCCCTTTGAAGAGAAAATCACAAACCAATGTGGGTACTGCTGTTTGCTTCTGTGTAGGAGATGATCCAAGAGCTCAAGGTATAAGCCACCTTCATGCACATGGATTGAAGTCACCTGTAAGATGGTACCCACATCTGAGGTCTCATGTCAGTCACAGTTCTCCACTGGTTGCATGGAGTGGGTCCCAGGAAAGAACCTCAAGTTCACAGCACTTTTAAATGTCCTTAGATATGTGTAGATGTGAACCTTCAGACACCATGGCTGGCAGATATGGGTGATTGTGTTGCACCCAGATTTTAATATAACCCCAAAAACCAGAGACCACCAGGGAGGCCGAATCATGCATGCAAAAGCAAAGGGCTTTATTACAGGCTTATATAAGCACGGGCTCACAGACTCCACCAACATACTGGATCCACGTGGAGTGAGGCCCTAACATGGTGGGGCAGGGCCTTTTCTGAGTTTGGGAAGGGGGAGATACAGGAAATTGTGACACAGGTACAGGGGTCCAATCATTATAGCATCACATCATTGACAGTAACTTTAACCAATTACAGAATGGACCCAGAACCCTCATGTATGGCGTGACTAGGACCCTCATGTAGGGCATGACTAGTCTTAAACTCCATCTTTAGGCCTGCCCCCAGAAATGTTAATGGTGCTAGCTGGCCTTCAAGGTCAGAGGGGAAACTTGAATCAGACCTGCATCCTTACATTCACCCCTGTCTTGTAACTGACCCAATCCTAGGTCAGCTATTTTACCATTGTTTTGGTTTAAGGTTACATGCTCTTAAGACCATTAACAGAATAGCATTTACCTGCTCTTTGACAAATGCTATGATCTTATATATGATACAAGAGCCAAATGTTAAAAGTATATCAATTTTGGTTTTGGCTCCTTGTTCTTCTCCTCTCTTGTGGTGGCCATGAACCACAGCTAGACTATCCTGTATAATTCCTGAGCTATTGGCATAGAAGTAACATTGTTCCCCTAAAGCCTAGCATAGTCCTCTTTGGTGTAAGGGGAATTTTTTACCCTATAAAGGGTGAAGGGAAGGAGAGTTTGGCCAATTTCCTCCAGTCTCCATGGATAATTTGGTAAGGGTCTCTTTTAGGGTTTCTAATATCTGGTGCTGCCTGGTTTACAAAAGTAAGAATGACAGCCAATTTGTTTACTCATTTTTCAGGATCCTTGGATGTATAAGTGCAATACGCCTTCATAATTCTTTCTACATTACTAACCTTAGCCAAATTGGTGGGCCATCTAGCAGCCACTGGAAGACCCCCCCCCCCATTAGAGTCTGGAGGTAGAGGTGTAGGCTCCCCTTACCTTTTGCTATGTTAAAATTCCATGCCCAGATCACAGGCAATTAATACCAACCGAACATCCTATCAGGAACTTTTGCTGTTTCCCCAGCTTTCTGGGGCAACATTTGCCAGTCCGATGGCAAAGAGACAGGACAGTTTATTTTACTGGACCGGTGATTCCTCAGGCTTCTGCCGTGCTAGACCAGCCAGCTTCTGGGGTGTGGCTGGAGCAGGGCTGGAGATCTGTGGAGCCAAAGTCTTTTTGAAAGTCAGTTTAAGCTGATCGACTGGATCTGGATCACCTCACCAGGTTGAGGTTTCTTCTGAGTAGGTCCACTTAACTCCAGAGGGATACCTGAAACTTTAATAGGGGCTTATCTTTTTGTTTAGTTGCATATCTGTGAAGTCCACCTTTAAGTCTTTTGAAAAGGCGTGACCCCCATTTTAAATATCATCCTCACAGACTAACAAGCCTGAGTGAGATCCATTAACAAATATTTAAAGACACTCAGAACTAGAATTATATTTACAGTAGTGCATTACTGAAACAGTTTTTCTCTCTAAAAAACCTCTATTTTCACAGATAGCCAAATCGAGACTAATGCATTGGTGGAACGAGTCCATTCTTAACAACCCTGGCCTAAGTATTTACATAAGCTCAACAAGAATAAAGATTGTTCATGAGGATTTTATAAGGCTTGCTTTGCTGGGTCCTTTTATAAGGAACCTCAAGGTTGGACTTTTAGTAGCCTCTCTGGGCCAGAAGCCAAGCCAAGCCAGAACTTTCCATCAGACAGGCCTGCAATACCTGTTAAATTGGGCCAATTCCTCTTCCTGAGGTTCCCAACATATGCTGAGGTTCCTGAACCTGCCAGGAAGTGACCTTCTTTACTCACCTGGGAAGGCTGCTGGGAACTCTGTGAGCAAGGTATCCAGCCAACATTTCCACGAGACTTTATGGCTCCACATTCCATAAAGTCAACCTAAGTTCCTTAAAGCTGTCAGGTCATCTCTGTGCCTATGCATGACTCTCAAACAGGACATTCCAGTCAAAGCCTTGGTAAAATAACCAGTATTTCCAATGGTGTCCTACTATAAAATGAACAGATTCTTATTGAACTTGTGCAAACAATTGTAATGGCCATGAAAGAAAGAATACTCACTGAGTTTTCGAATTTCAGATGGTTTAAGTAGAGAGAAAAGATAAATGCTCTAGACAAAAAAATACTTTATGACATTTCTGTATATCATAGATATCTTAAGAGAAAGTTTCTTAATCGGGATAAGCAAACATTAAAGGACCAACAATATTTCCAACAAATTACAAAACTATAATTTTTATCAATTCACTTGGCCCCATGTTTTTAATTTTTGTTCAGGTTCAATGCAGCTTTTAGCTCTGGAAGTTTCTACCCATGTTAGTACTAACCTAAAAGATGTCAAATACTGCACTTGTCCCAAAACTCTTCTTTACAACTTCCCTTGAAGAAGAAACACGTTCTGTGACAGAATCTAAAGATCTGAGGAGTTCATTATGATGTACTTTGACAAAGAAATTTAGTGACACTTAACATTTTGATTACTAAAGGTGTTAAGTAATGATCTTATACAAAACATTAAAACTTTAGAGACTGCACATACATTTGAGCAGTTGCAGCATTTACCCATACAATATAACCTATACAACAGTACTTTTTAAGTAACTTGGCATCCTAAATGAAAGGGCCTAATTGGTCAAAAGACTTCTCAACCATTTGAATATTGGGAAATTAGTTAAAACCTTAGGAAATTACAAAGCACATCCTAAATAGAATTACAAATTGTTACAAATCTGAAAACTCTATTTAACCAAAGTGGCAATAAAAGGTCTTATTTCCCTTTGGGATCCTTCAGAAAAACCTAACTTTTTTAACCTCAGAGAAGTTTTAACTATGCAATCAAAAACCTTATAAAGATAGGACCTAAAGTTTTTGTCTTCTTAACAAAAGAGAACCCCTTCATTTACATAGTCTTAACAAGAGCAGACCACAGGCCCAGAAAAACTTGTCTTTTGAAAGAGAGAAAAGCAGAATTTCAACCTTATACCAATATACCTTTAATATTTTATTTATCTTAACCTCACATAAAATTTCTTTTTTTAATTATTTCCCTACAGGAACCTTTGGCAACTTTCCTTTGCCTTTAAACTTTTTCCCCAAAGCCATTTTTTTTTTTTTTACAAACAACCAGTCTCACCTAAGACAAAATTACTTTCTTTTACCCTCAACAAAAACGTACTTTTATTTCTTATATTTTCCTTAAATATTTCCAATTTTCTGCATATAGGGTTTCTTTCCTTATTTTCCCTCAGTCTAAATTACACTTAGCAGAATTTTAACTCTGAGAAAACTTAATCTCCAATTGAGGACTTAGTAACCAAAACTTTTCTTAGATGGTAACCTTATGAATCAATTAAGTACAAAGCAGCTTTTTAACAGTTTTAAATATCCCCAATTGTTTTGCCACAAGTCAAAAAGCACAAGCATCTACAGACCTCATCCTATACCAATATACCAATTACTAGTCGTGGCTTTTAGTTTTTATCTTACTAGACAGCCAATGAATTTAATCTTAATTTATCAAAGCAAAATCTTAACAATTACCCATGAAAACAGACAGACCAAATTAACTATTATTTAACAGGAACTTATTTGAACTGTGGCAAACCAACAGACTTAGATTCATTCAAACACTGAATGAGCCATGTGAGACACTTTGTTCCCTAGTTAATTTTGACCTGGAAAATTGATGCAAAAAATCTGACTATTGCGGTCTTTTGTTTCTTCTCACATAAGGTAGAGGAAGAACCTGTTGCCACTGGCATTTTATGCAGATGGGCCTCTCCCCACCCAGGTGGTACAGAATGGGGGAAGGGAGAGCAAGAAGGGCAGAGGAGAAGAGTTTTCAGTTTTAAACTTTTAGCTGTTAACCTGGAAAACTAATGAGGGAGAAGCCCTCACTTCTACAAGGCAGAGGAACACAGAGAGTCAGTGTCCCCTTCTGTATGATTACTGTTTGGTCCCGGTAGCACCTTGGACCCAAGATCGCTTACTTGAGGTGGGCCCCTTGGCCTCTAATAATACTGAGTGTTGAGCCCCAATGTCCACCAAGAAGTTAGTTGGTTTCCCCTCCGCCTTAAGAGTTACCCTGGGTTCAGGGAGGGATTCCGAACCCCGTCCCCACTAGTCACTATCTTCCCCAGCAAATAACACTTTAGGAGTGCTTTTTCTCTTAGGGCAGTCTCTGAGCCAGTGTCCTTCCTCCTTACAATGGGCGCATTGATTTTTACCTATTGGTGTCCTGCGGCATTCTGGGTTTCCAGCAATTTTCTTTAATCGGCGATGGTGGTCCTCTGGGTTTGCAGTCATAGCCAGCAACACTCTAGCCAAATCTCTATTTTGTCTTTTTTCTGCCTTTACTTGTTTTTCCTCAGTACTGTCCCTGTTATTGTACACTCTTTCTGCTATCTCTACTAGATTTCGGAAAGTCTTTTCTCTGAGACGTTCGACTTTTTGTAGTTTTCTTTTAATGTCAGGAGCAGCCTGGTTAACGAAAGCCATCGCCATGGTTGATTATGATATGCATGCTCTGGATCAAACGGGGTGGCTTCCAACACCCTTTCTAGAAAAGCAGCGAGGCTTTCATTTGCCTCCTGCCTTATATCATCTACCCTAGTCAGATTAGTAGGCCTTTTAGTGGCCACTTTGAGACCTGCCAATAGAGCCTGACGATAGACCTTGAGGCGCTCTTTACCTTCTCCTGTGTTATAATCCCAATTGGGGCGGACAAGGGGAAATCTGGCATTGATGTCAGTGGGGTTCATGGTGGAGAACCCTGTCGGGCCAGGAACGAGCTTTCATGCTTCCAGCAGGATCCATTCTCGTTCCTCTGTTGTAAACAGAACCTGGAACAATTGCTGACAATCATCTCAAGTGGGTTGGTGAGTAAAGAGTACAGTTTCTAATAACCCAATGAGGCCTTTGGGGTTCTCTGAGAAGGGGGTTCTCTCCAATTGTAAAGGTCAGAGGAGGCAAAAGGCCAATAATGATGAGGCTGATTTCCTGCCTCGTCTATAGGTCCCGTGGCTCACAAGGGGAACATCGTGGAGTCTACTTCTGGGGTGGTGCCCCTTCAGCCACAGGTCCCATATGCTGGGTCCCTTTCAACGGAAGGGGATGGAGCAGAGGAGGATGGCTGTGGTGGCAATAGGGCATTAGGAGCAGGGTCTGAAGGAACTGGGGGGGATCGGTAAGGTGGAGGGGGAAAGAGGAGATCCTCATCTGCTCCTCCCTGCAAAAATGGGTAAAGGGGGGCTGAGGGTGGCGCTGAAGTTTGCCTCAGCTCTTGTTTCTGTCTCAGGGTCTTTTCTTCCGTATTTCAAGTCACCAGAGCCTGAGAAGATACTGGAGAGAGAAAGGATTTCACCAAAATGGGTGGGTTAGTGACCAGATCCTTCCAGACAATAATGTATGGGATCTGATCTGGATGGCCCCCTATACGTTGGAAAACTCTTTCTTCTATTGCTTCTATGATCGGAAGGTGAAAAGTACCCTGAGGGGGCCATCCTGACTTGAAAGCAGGCCAATAGATGTGCAGAATATAGTCATCTTTCCCTTTTTGACATCCACTCATAAATTGTGAGCTCGAGCCCTAACTTCCTTGAAGTGAAGCAGAACCAGGTCCAGAAGTTTTGAAGTGGACTTTCCCATGACGTTAGTCCCAACAAAATAAAACAGTACAAAAGACAGAATTAAGCCACAAAACACAAGAATTAGTCCTCCTGGCCAGGGGAGGAGAAAATGAAAGTAATATGATGGTCTTTGCGCACTTTCCAAAGAAAAATATGTAGGGTAAAGACCCCAAATTTCCATAAGAAAATTCCTAAATGTAGTCAAAGCAAAAATCATACTTAGACGCACAACAAACAAAATTACACTTTCCTTTCGTCCTGTTGAGGACTCACACTTTGCCTCCCTCCCGCAGAGGACTTAGACAAACAGATGCACAGCAAACAGATGCACAGAGAGGTATACACAAGAGTCTCAAACAAAAACAAAACCCTACTGCTGCCACCAGCAGGATTCCTAACAGACAGACAGGGAGACCCAGTCTTCTCCCGTCACCACCAGCTAGTGTGACCTGTTTCAGAGAGCCACCAGAATCCTGGCAAGAGGAGATTTACTCCAGTCTCCCCCTGTTCTTAATGGGGTCTCGCCGCTGCCACCAGCAAAACTCCCTGTGGGCAAAACGGCTCTCCGTCCTCCTGGTTTAGGACCCCACTCACCCAACCTACTATAGGTGAACCAGCTCTCTGGCCTCCCGGTGGGATCCTAGACCCCACTCACCTACTTCAGATGGGTGAGCTGGCTCTCTGGCCTCCTGGTGGAATCCTAGATCCCACTCACCCAACCTAATGGGGTCTCGCTGCTGCCACCAGCAAAACCCCTTGCAGGTGAACCAACTCTCTGGCCTCCCAGTGGGACCCTAGATCCCACTCACCCAATTCAGAGTGGGTCCGAGACGTCTCTTGGCACCCACGGCCAGAGATTTCCCGCGGCTCGTCCACCTGGCTCCTTTGTGGCCCCACAGAGGTTGTTTCGGCCACCTCCTGCCTAGGCCCTGCGCACAAGGGCCCGCGCACACAAAGAACCAACCAGACAAACAAGAAAGACTTAGACACAGAAGGACAAGAAATGAGTGCACTCACCAGCTGGCAATTAAGCCCAACGTGTCGGGGTCACAGGAGCTCTGGGGGACGGGGGGGATTCCCGGCCAATGCACCATATGTTGTACCCAGATTTTGATATCGCCCCCAAAAACCAGAGACCACCAGGGAGGCCGAATCATGCATGCAAAAGCAAAGGGCTTTATTACAGGCTTATATAAGCACGGGCTCACAACATACTGGATCCACGTGGAGTGAGGCCCTAACATGGTGGGGCAGGGCCTTTTCTGAGTTTGGGAAGGGGGAGATACAGGAAATTGTGACACAGGTACAGGGGTCCAATTATTATAGCATCACATCATTGACAATAACTTTAACCAATTACAGAGTGGACCCAGAACCCTCATGTAGGGTGTGACTAGGACCCTCATGTAGGGTGTGACTAGTCTTAAACTCCACCTTTAGGCCTGCCCCCAGAAATGTTAATGGTGTTAGCTGGCCTTCAAGGTCAGAGGGGAAACTTGAATCAGACCTGCATCCTTACAATTGGGAATCACAGTCACATCTTGTTCTGTGTGAAGCACACAACTCCGTGACTTTCACTATGGGCTCAGGGCATGGACTAAGAAGGAGAAAGAATCCTGAACGTGACAGCTGCTAAGTCCCATGTTGGGCAACACGTGTCAGTGTCATACCTGGTACCTCCCTGCTGACTTTCTCTATGATGTGGCTATTTTTTAAACTCCTAACAATTTGAAATTCATAACAGACAAGTGGAGAAAAATTAATATTTGTGTTACTATTTTTGTGATAAAAAGGATTATGTGCAAAGATAGTTGCAAATGACATATCAGATAAAGGGCTAGTATCCAAAATCTATAAGAAACTCACCAAACTCCACACCCAAAAACAAATAACCCAGTGAAGAAATGGGCAGAAGACATAAACAGACACTTCTCCAAAGAGGACATCCAGATGGCCTACAGACACGTGAAACGATGCTCAACATCACTCATCATCAGGGAAACACAAATAAAAACCACATGGAATACCATCTCACACAAGTCAGAGTGGTTAAAATGAACAAATCAAGAGACTATAGATGCTGGTGAGGGTGTGGAGAGACAGGCACCCTCCTACACTGTTGGTGGGAATGTAAACTGGTGCAGCCGCTCTGGAAAACAGTGTGGAGACTCCTCAAAAAACTATCCATAGAACTCCCTTATGACCCAGCAATAGCACTGCTAGGGATTTACAAAAGGGATACAGAAGTGCTAATGCATAGGAGCACATGCACCCCAATGTTCATAGCAGCAATGTCAACCATAGCCAAAACATGGAAAGAGCCTAAATGTCCATCACCTGATGAGTGGATCAAGAAGATGTGGTGTGTATATATATATATGGAGTATTACATGGCAATGAGAAGGAATGAAATCTGGCCATTTGTAGGAAAGTGGATGGACCCGAATGTGTCATGCTAAGCGAAGTAAGTCAAGCAGAGAAGGACAGATACCATATGTTTGGACTCATAGGTCTAACAGGAGAATAGGAGAAACCTAATGGAGGACCAGGGGGAGGGGAAAGAGAGATGGAGAGAGAGAGGAATGCAAAACTTGAGAGACTGTTGACTACTGTAAAGGAACTGAGGGTTGAAGGGGGAGGGGGGAAAAGAGGAGGTGGTGATGGAGGAGGGCACTTGTGGGGAAGGACACTGGGTGTTGTATGGAAACTAATTTGACAATAAACTACTTTAAAAAAGGAGAGAGAAAAAAAGATTATGTGCACTCTACTATATCCTGCTATATGTGCTATATTATAATAACATGTTTGCAAATACAATTTTAAATTGCATAACTATTTCAGAAATGTGTTAAATTAAATCTTACATGGTTTATGGGCCTTATTTAGTTCCATACATATATTTGTTCTATACTTGTAAGTTTAATATATTTCATTTCAACAATTCTTTCTGTAATCATGATGATTAAGTTTGTAAAACAATTTACATAGTTAAGAAAACTAGCATTTGAAAATAATGAATGGATTTCAATTTTCAAGACACTAAGTCAGCCGAACATACCACTGGATCAATTATACTAAAGACACCTAAATTCATTGTTAACCTGTGTATTATGTAAGAAAACAATTACAAGTGGAACTTTAGAGATACGAAAAGAATGTGCTGAATCTATACTGGCCTTCTGCTCCTATTAGGACCTCCCTTATGAGAACCACCACCACCACCAAGTTTAAAAACAAAATACATCTACAAACACAGAACATTGTCTATTTACAGCTTGTTTTTAATCTAAGATTCATATGCTATGAAGGAGGCTTATAATATCACATTTAGTGTTCTTCCCACTCTGTTAATATCAGGCCTAGTGGGACAGCAGACACACAGATACTCAGATGAGCAGAGTAACATGTGATAGTGGCCCTGGAGGTAGGGTGGATGCAGAAGACTGTGGGGCAGAAACCCCAGTAGATCAGTCTCTGTGAGTCCACAGAGACCTGGCAGGGGAGATGTCACTCACACCAGCCTGAGTATGTGACTAGACATCTTATGGCTTAAGTAGAATCATATCAGACAAGAGGAGCCTGTGAAGGTGTGAGGAATCTATGGCAGTAAAATTAATGGGAAAATGAAGGAGGCACATTTAGACATGCTGAGGAGGGGGGCCCAAAAACCTGATGTCCTCCTGTATCTGTGAGACAAGGTATAGGAGGGATAAAATATGAGTCTCAGCTGTCAGGTCTGGAGACTATGAAGAAGATGGGGTGTCCCCTGAGTGAGGAGGTGACAACAGAGAGCCAGCAGGGGGAGATGACAATTAATAAAATGTGTGTAGGACATTGGGCATGTGTCATCAAGGCAGTGAATGCCTAGTGGTCACAGCTGAGGGTCCAGCTCCTCCCAGACAAAGCCTGCCATAATTCCTGATGCAATACAGCGTTCTTAGGAAGGATTATCCTGCACCCTGAAATATTTCTGGAGAATCTAGTATGTGTCTGAGACTCTTCTGGCTGGATTGTGTAGAGAAAGGGAAGGAGAGAAGGAGAGGTCACTCAGGGTGCTCTGGGCCCCATGGAAGGAAGAACTCTTTTAACAAATGTGAATTTATCCATTCTTCTTAGGCTGATAGATACAGGAGTTGAGACCCAAAGTCCTCCCTCCTCAGCTCCTTCCCTCCCCTTTCTGTCCCAGGCCTCGTGGCCAGTCAGTGGCAGCCAAGGCCAGTCCAGTGGTCCTGGATCACAGAAGCATGGACTGCATGGCAGTCTTGGGAAAAGAGGGGATGGCATCACTAGAGAGGGAGCTGCAGGTCAGGAATATGACTTCAGGGAACAGGCTCTGAAAGAATAGACAGAATTTCAGTGAACCACTTATTAGAGAAGTCTTCCTCCTTCCTGCCTGCCTTCCTTCTCCTGTCAGAACTGGGCAATGTATATCCTCTTGCATATTTTCTTATTTTTAATGAGAATTTTATTCTCCACTTTCATGGGTAGATCTCTGAGCCCTAATTTATGGCAATCCTCTCTTAGGAGTATGGAAACTCCTAATACTTTCTTTACTTAAATCCAAGCTTTCATTTCTCTTCAATAAAGAGAGAAGATGATGGGGACATCTTTGCACCAACTTGCAGTTTGGTAACTTTAGCTCTTGTCTCACATGGCTGAACCAATCAACCAGCAGATAGAAGGACTGTCCCTGTAATTATAATCTTTTTCATTTAATCTCAAGATGTATTTGCAGACTATATAAACAACTCAAAAATTCAACAATAGGAACAAATCAATCTCCTTATTAAAAAACATAGGGAAAGCTCACAGAGGAAGATACTCTGATTGCAAATAAGTAAGTGAAAGCATTTTCACTAGAGAATGAAACATTCCTATAGCCGTATTAAAACAGAAAAAAGATCTGAGCAAAAAATGGGAAGTCTGCTTGTTAATTTTCATGATGATACAGATATAGAACTTACAGGTGGAATGAATGTGTCCACGGGATATCCATGAACAAATGGATTGTGTTCAGTAAGATAGAATCTAAAAGTGGCAACGACAAAGATTTAATTGGTATACACAGGTAGCTGGTGTTGTTTTGACAATCCACTAAACCCGGGTGTGGATCATGGTATGGCCACTTCCCTCTGTGGGTTCTTGAAGAAGTCACCACTTAGATGAGAATTTCGGCAACTACTACAAATATTTCCCCGTATTTATTTCTCAAACATATTTAATATTGCCACCAAATTAAAATGACACATTTCTCTTTCTCACATTTGAAGGCTCTGGTATGTTTCAATTTAAAATTAGGAGATGTTTTAAGAGGACCACATAAGAGGCAGGAAAATCAGTGATGCAGAGTGGGACAAAATACAGTAAAGATATATATAAACTCTACAATTATTTTATAAGAAACATATTCCTTTTTAGAAATTTTTTATTAATGGTTTATTATCAAGTTGGTTTCCATATATAAAACCCAATGCTCTTCCCAAGTGCCCCTCTCCATGGCCACTACCCCCCCTCCCCCCCTTCAGCCCTCAGTTTGTTCTCAGCATTCACAGGTCTCTCATGATTTTCCTCACTCCCTATCCCCAACTCTTCTCTGCCTCCATTCCCCTACCCATGATCCTGTTAGGTTTCTCCTGTTAGACCTATGAGTGCAAGCATATGGTTTCTGTCCTTCTTTGCCTGATTTATTTCGCTTAGTATGATTCCCTCTAGGTCCATCCATTTTGCTACAAATGGCCAGATTTAATTCTTTCTCATTGGCATGTAGTATTCCATTGAATGTGTATATATATACGACATCTTCTTGATCCATTCATCAGTTGATGAACATTTAGGCTCTTTCCATGATTTGGCTATTGTTAAAAGTGCTGCTATGAGCATTGAGGTACATGTGCCCCTATGCATCAGCACTTCTGTAACCCTTGGGTAGATCTCTAGCAGTGCTATTGTTGGGTCATAGGGGAGTTCTACTGATAGTTTTTTGAGGAACCTCCACACTGTTTTCCAGAGTGGCCTGTACCAGTTTACATTCTCACCAAGAATGTAGGAGGGTGCCTGTTTCTCCACATCCTCACCAGCATTTATAGTCTCCTGATATGTTCATTTTAGCCACTCTGACTGGCATGAGGTGTTATCTCAGTGTGGTTTTGATTTGTATTTTCCTGATGATGAGTAATGCTGACATTGTTTCATGTGCCTGTTGGCAATCTAAATGTCCTCTTTGGAGAAGTGTCCGTTCAAATTTTCTGCCCATTTCTTCACTGAATTATTCATTTTTTGGGTATGGAATTTGGTGAGTTCCTTGTAGATTTTGGATACTAGCCCTTTAACTGATATGCCATTTGCCACTTCTTTTCCCATTCTGTCAGTTGCCAATTAGTTTTTTTTTAATTTTTTTATTTTTTATTCTTGAATATAATACAATTTATTTTTTAACATATGCAATTATTTTCCGTCATTTACAATACAGTAGTTACAATGACACTCCAAACAGAAAAGCAAAGTAAAAAATCAAAACCCCAACTTCTATTTCATGTAATTAGACTTGTACAGAAATTAAAGGTTAAGTAACAACTAGTTAATCACCTAATTTCACAGCTATCTGAAGTGGCAATCGTCATATAGCAGCTTATCTACGATACATTCAAGATAAATGATACAATTTATTACTTTCCCATAAGCTAAAACACAGCCTACTTAATACCTTTCCTTAAATTCCACCTCTATACTACAATATACTTGAGGTCCAAGCAAAAAAGTAGCCTCCTTTTATATAGGAAATGGATGATTAAGTCATTGGTGTTGTAAAAGCAACTTCATTTAAACATAACCACCCCCACCACAAAAAAAAGAAAAGGAAGAAAAAAGTAAAGAAAATAATAAGGGAAAAACCCAAGACACACTTCCCAGGGGAAAAAATGAAGCATGTAATTTCTGTCCTTGACGGAATGTATTAAATAAGGAAACACCCCCAACAAGCAAAACAAGTACTACAGTGTAAAAATACTAAAAAAAAGAAAACCATCTCACATGCATAAATGAAATATTGCACACAAAGAACTCACATCTTTTCAAGCTTCAATAGTAAATATTCCTCTACTATGTATTAAATACTGCATGGTTTGCCCGAGCTGAGATGAAACCACATCATGAATCAATAAGCATTTTGTATTTTCTTTCATTATCTACTCAAAGTCATGCCTACTACACCTCCAAACATTTCATAGTTGCCAATTAGTTTTTATGATTGTTTCATTTGCAATGTAGAGGCTTTTTATCTTGATGAGGTCCAAATAGTTCATTTTTGTTCTTAATTCCCTTGCCTATGGGAAGGTGTCGAGAAGTAAATTGCTGCGATTGAATTCAAGGAGGCTATTTCCTGCTTTCTCCTCTAGGGTTTTGATGGTTTCCTGACTCACATTCAGATCCTTTATCCATTTTGAGTTGATTTTTGTGTATGGTGTAAGAAAGTGGTCTAGTTTCATTCTTCTACATGTTGCTGTCTAGCTCTCCCAACACCACCTGCTAAAAAGGCTGCCTGTTTTCCATTTGATACTCTTTCCTGCATTGTCATAGATTAATTGGCCATACACTTGTGAGTCCATTTCAAAGCTCTCTATTCTATTTCCTTGGTCTATGTGTCTGATTTTGTGCCGATACCATACTGTCTTGATGATGGCAGCTTTATAGTAGAGGCTAAAGTCTGGGATTGTGATGCCTCCCATTTTGGTTCTCTTCTTCAATATTACATTGGTTATTCGGGTTTTTTGTGGTTCCATATGAATTTTAAGAGTTTGTTCTTGCTTTGAGAAGAATGCTGGTTCAATTTTGATAGGGATTGCATTGAATGTGTAAATTGCTTTGAATGACAATGACATTTTAACAATATTTATTCTTCCAATCCATGAGCATGGAATGTTTTTCCATTTCTTTGTGTCTTTTTCAATTTCGTTCATAAGTTTTCGATAGATTTCAGCATATAGGTCTTTTACATCTTTAGTTAGGTTTATTCCTAGGTATTTTATGATTCTTTTGTGCAATTGTGAATGGAATCCCTTTCTTGATTTCTCCTTCTGTTACTTCATTTTTGGTGTATAAGAATGCAACCGATTTTTGTACATGCAACGTTACTGAATTCATGGATCAGTTCTATAAGGCTTCTGGTGAAGTTGATCAGGTTTTTCATGTACAGTATCATGTCGTCTGTGAAATGTGAAAGTTTGACTTCATCTTTGCCAATTGTGATGCTTTTTATTTCCTTTTGTTGTCGGATTGGTGATGCTAGGACTTCCAGCACTATGTTAAACAACAGTGGTGAGAGTGGAGATCCCTGTTATGTTCCTGATTTCAGGGGGAAAGCTCTCAGTTTTTCCTCATTGAAGATGATATTAGCTGTGAGCTTTTCAAAAATGGCTTTTATAATGTTCAAGTAAGTTCCTTCTATCCCGACTTTCTCGAGGGTTTTTATTAAGAAGGGATGTTGTATTTTGTCAAATGCTTTTTCTGCATCTATCGACAGGATCATATGGTTTTTATCCTTTCTTTTGTTAATGTGATGGGTCATTGATGGATTTGCGAATATTGAACCATCCCTGTAACCCAGGAATGAATCCCTCTTGATCATGATGAATCATTCTTTTTTATATGCTGTTAAATTTGATTTGCTAGTATCTCGTTGAGTATTTTTGCATCTGTATTCACTAAGGATATTGGCCTGTAGTTCTCTTTTTCGTTGGGTCTCTGGCTGGATTAGGAATCAAAGTGATATGTGCTTCATAGAAGAAGTCCAGAAATCTTCCTTCCATTTCTATTTTTGAAATGACTTGAGAAGGATGGATATCAACTCTGCTTTAAATGTCTGGTAGAATTCCCCTGGGAATCCTTCTGGCCCTTGGTTCTGATTCATTGGGAGATTCTTGATAACAGATTTGATTTCTTCACTGGTTATCAGTCTATTCTTGCTTCCTATCCCTTCCCATTTGAATTTTGATAGTGCATGTGCATTTAGGAATTTGTCCATTTCATCTAAATTGTCCAGTTTGTTGGCATATAGTTTTCATAGTAATCTCTAATAATTGCTTTTATTTCTAAGGGATTGGTTGTAGTAGATCCATTTTCTTTCATGATTTTGTCTATCTGGGTGCTCTCTCTTTTCTTTCTGAGGTGCCAGGCTAGAGGTTTATCAATTTTGTTTATTTTTTCAAAGAACCAACTCTTGGTTTCATTGATCTGCTTGACTGTTTTTCTGGATTCCATATTGTTTATTTCCTCCCTGATCTTTATTATTTTTTTTCTTCTACTGTGTTAGGGGTGCTCTTACTGCCCCCCCAGTTCCATTAGGTGCTCTGTTAGATTTTGAATTTGCACTTTTTCCAGTTTGTTGAAACAGGCCTAGATTGCAATATACTTTCCTCTTAGGACTGCCTTTGCTGAGTCCCAGAGAGTTTAGATTGTTGTATTTTCATTTTCATTTGTTTCCATATATTTTTAAAATTTCTTCTCTAATTGCCTGATTAGCTCAATCATTCTTCAGTAGGGTGGTTTTTAACCTCATTTATGGAGGTTTTCCAGACTTTTTCCTGTGGTTAATTTCAAGATTCATAGGATTGTGATCTGAAAGTGTGCATGGTATGATCTCAATTCGTTTATATTTATGGAGAGCTGTTTTATGCCCCAGTACGTGATCAGTCTTGGAGAATGTGCCACGTGCACTCAAGAAGAAGGTGAATTTCCTAACTTCAGGATGCAGAGTTCTAAATATATCTATCAATTCCACCTGTTCCAATGTGTCATTCAGGTCCATTGTTTCTTTAGTGATTTTCTGTCTAGTTGCTCTATCCATTGCTGTCAGTGGAGTATTAAAGTCTCCTACAATTAGCACATTCTTATCAATAAGATTACTTCTGTCTGTGATTAATTGTTTTATGTATTTGGGTGCTCCCAAATTTGGCGCATAGATGTTCATAATTTTAGCTCTTCCTGATGGAGAGACCCTGTAATTATTATATAATGTTCTTCTTCATCTTTGTTACTGCCTTTTTTTAAAAGTCCAGTTTGTCTGATATAAGTATGGCTATTCTGGCTTACTTTTGGCTTCTAGTCGCATGATAGATATTTCTCCATCCTTTTACTTTCAACCTGAAGGTATCTTCAGGTCTAAAATGAGTCTCTTGTAGACAGCAAGTAGATGGATTTTTTTTTATCCATTCTGCTACACTGTGTCATTTAGTTGGAGCATTCAGTCCATTTACATTCAGTGTTATTATTGAAAAATGTGGGTCTAAATTCATTGTGTTCTCCTTAGGATTCATGTTTATAGTGGTTTCTCTAACACCTTGTATTCTTTGCAACATTTCCCTCATAGAGTTCCTCTTAGGAATTCTTGTAGGGCTGGTTTGGTGGTCATGAATTCTCTCAATTTTTGTTTATTTGGAAACACCTTTATCTCTCCTATTTTGAATGACAGGCTTGCTGGATAAAGGATTCTTGGCTGCATGTTTTTTCTGTTCATCACATTGAAGATTTCCTGCCATTCCTTCCTGGCCTTCCAAGTTTCATTAGATAGGTCTGTAACCACTCTGATAGGTTTCCCTTTGTATGTTAGGGCCCTTTTCTCCCTATATGCTTTCAGAATTCTCTTTTTATCTTTATATTTTGCCAGTTTTATTATAATATGTTGTGCCGAGGGTCGATTCAAATTATGTCTTAAGGAGGTTCTTTGTGCCTCTTGAATTTGAATGTCTATTTCTTTCCCCAGATTTGGGAAATTCTCAGTTATAATTTGGTCTAGTATCCCTTCAGGACCACTCTCCCTTTCTTCCTCTTCAGGAATTCCTATGATAGGGATGTTGTTGCATTTGATTGTACCACTCAGGTCTCGGATTCTCCTTTCCTGCATCTGGATCAATTTGTCTCTTCTTCTTCTTTTTTTTTTTTCAGCTTCCTGTTTTGCTATAACTGTGTCTTATAATTCACCTATTCTTTTCTCTGCCTCTTCAATCCTTGAGTTGGCTGCCTCCATTTTATTATTCACCTCATTTATAGTTTTTTTAAGCTCATCACATCTATTTTCAAAGTCCCTAGTCATTGTCTCAGTAGCTTCTCTGATGATTCTTGAAGCCCAGTGATTAATTTTATGACAAGTGTTTTAAATTCTTGTTTAGTTATGTTGTTTAGATCAGTTTTGAGGAGTTCTGTGGCTGTGACTTCTTCCTAGAGATTTTTCAGGAGAGAGTTCCTTCGTTTTATAATTTTGGCTAGTTTTCTATCTCTTGTGTTTTAGAAAGCTCGTTGTGCACTGTGCACCTGTTAGTATTGCTCTGTTAAAGGAGGTTATTGACTGTCCAGGGCCTGTTGTTTCAGGAAATGTTCTTTTAATGGTGTCTCTGTTTCTCTTGTTGTGTTTTGATTATTTTATTTCCCTACTCAGCGATATTTGGGACTCTCTGTCATGTGTACTTCGGATTGTAGCATTTGGGGTAGCCCTGCAAAGGAAAACAGACAAACACACAGGGAACAGAAGCATGCAAATGCATAGACAAATCAAACACACAAACACATTAAAAGGGGTAAGGAAGAAAAGAAAAGGGAGAGGAAAGAGAAGAAAAGAAGTGTTGAAGAAAATAAAGGTGAGCCGAGACAACAAAAGACAATGGACAGTCTAAAAGTGATAACCACTGGAGAGGAGAGATAAGGATGAGATAAGGGAGTATGTATCTGGATGGCAAGAGGAATAAATAAAAGAGTAAGAAAGGTAAAAGGAAAATAAAGGGTAAAAATTGAAAAAAATTAAAAAGTAAAAGAGGTAATAATAATAAAAAATAAGTACAAAAAAAGCAGCAGCTCCCCCTCACTGATAGGCGTGGTTTGGTATAGTAGGTCTCAGGGGCTGCTCTCTGAGGCCCCACCGTGGTGGTTGCAGAGAGTAGTATGGCGGCGCCCCAAGCTCCACTGGAACTAAGCACTGCAGGCCACTCTAATGAGTCCAATCTCCCTGTGCCGCAGCTGAGCCAAGCTGTATTTTCCAGGCCCGCCTTGCTTAAAAATCCTAGTCCATGCACTTTTACGCTACCACAAATGAGATGTACTTGCTTTGGTGGCCGGCTTCTTAGCCTCCTCATTGGGGGAGGGAGCAGTTTCTCTTGGGTGGCAGGGATTTGAGCTACTTCCGGAGGTGAGGTGTGCTGCGGGAGGTGAAGTGTGCACCCCCACAGACGCCGCCACCAACTCCTAGCTGGGATTGCATAGGGGGAGGGAACAATTTGTCTTGGCGCTGGTCGGGATTCGTGCTGCCACTGCCTGAGGTGAGGGGCGCTGCCAGAAATGAGGTGTGCCCCCCCCCCCCCCCGCTGCTTCCACTGCCAACTTTCTGCTGTTTTTCCCTTGTGCCACTTGGGTTCGAGATTCATGCTGCCCAGCGGTTACATATGGAGTGAGAGATTTTCTTTCCATGCCGGGTTAAATGCTCTTTATCTCTTCTCTAGAGACAGTACTATGAGTGTGTTCAGTTTCTCTTTCTCTTCCCTTTGTCTCTCAGGGGCTCTTCACATTTTCCCTGTGTTGGGCTGGGGCTCCCACCTCCCCTGCCCTTATCAGCCTGGCCCATTTTTCAATCTCCCCATTTTGCCCTCACTCAGGCATCTTTGAGGTTGTCTTCTTTCTGGAGTCTGTATTTTCTCCTTCCACACTTGCAGTTCGATAGATGGGGCAGACGAAGTTTACAGAGCTTCCTTCCTCTCCACCATCTTGGCTCCTCCCTCTCTTGTCAGTTTTAAAAGCTTGTTCTGGAGCGCCTGGCTTGGCTCAGGTCATGATCTCACGGTTCATGTCTTCGGGCCCCAAGTTGGGCTCTGTGCTGACAGCTAGCTCAGAGCCTGGAGCTGCCACATATTCTGTGTCTCCCTCTTTCTCTTACCCTCCCTTGTTTGCACTGTCTTTCTCTATCTCTCAAAAATAAATTTAAAAAATTAAAAAAAAACTTGTTCTGCACTGTGTACCTTTAGTATTGCTCTATTAGAAGAGGCTCTTTGACTGTCTAGAGTCTGTCATTTCAGGAGATGTTCTTTTAATAGTGTCTTTCAATTACTCTTGTTATGTCTCTGATTAATTTATTTCCCTACTCAGTGATATTTGAGACTTTCCACTATGTGTGCTTTGGCTTGTTTCTTGATGTAGCCCTGAAAAGGAAAACAGACAGACAAACACACAGGGAACACAAGCATGCAAATCCACTGACAGAACAAGTAAACAAGCAAACCAAAAGTAGAAAGAAAAAAAGGTTCAGGAAAGAAAAGAGAGGACTGGAAAGGAAAAAAAAAAGAAGGCAGGGGGACAGCAACAGCCAGAGATAAAGGACAGTCTGAGAGCATAAAACCTTCAGAGGGGGGAGTTAAAACTGAGATAAAGGAAAAAATATCTGGATGGTAAGAGTTGATCTAAGCACATTAGTGCATAAATGTTGTTCATTTCCAGACTCCGGGGGAGTGGGGGGGGGAAGGGATAAAAGAAGGAAAAAGGAAGATAGAAAAGAGAAAATATTAAAAAAATAAGAATAATAAGAAAAAAATACAGCAGCTCTCCAGCACATATGGGCGTGGTTTGATGTAGGTATTTCGGGTCTCAGGGGCTGCTCTCCTTGGCCCCGCCCTTGTGGATGAAAGGAGAAGAATGATGCCACCCCAAGACTCCCCCAGGCCATGTGTTGCCAGCCACTCTCTCGAGTCCAACCTCCCCGTGCCAGGGGCGGGTCAAATTGTTTCAGTGTTCTAAGTTCCATCAGGTTTCTAAATCCTAGTCCACGCACTTTAAAGCTGCCACCACAGTTAAAATGATCTCCGGCAGGCGGGCCACTTTCTGGCTGGGATTGAGTAGGGGGATTGTGGAGCCAGTTTTTCCCTGGCTCCACCTGAAGTCGCTGAGCTGCTGGGCTCAAGGGAGATCAAGTCCGCTGAGGGGGATGGATTTCTCTCTCTGCTCCCAGCAGCTCTCAGTTCTGGGCTGAGGTCTCCCTTCTCCAGAGATCATGCTATGAGCATTTCAGTCTCTCCTTGTCTTCCCCTCGGCTCTCCACCAGGCTACACAGCAGTCCTTCAGGTGGCCCTGTATGGTCTGTGTCACCTCTGGACTCAGGGTTCCCTGCGGGCCCACACCAAGTTTCTGGGCTCTTTCTCTTCCTGCTCTGCTTTGGGCTGGTGCTCCTTCCCCCAGAGTCTCTGGTCCCAGTTCCCACTCACTCAGGCATCCATGAGGCTGTTATCAGTAAGGGGTCTGTGCGTGCACTTCCGTTCTTGGGTATCAGAAAATTGTGGCTTTTAATTCTTCTCAGTTTGATAATTGTGGGCAGGGAGAGAAAATAGAGCTCCCTACTTCTCCGTCATATTGCCTCCAGTCCTCACCAATGAGTTTACTTAACTTTCTTGTTAATTGTTTTATATATTTGGGTGTTACCAAGTAGGAGGTATAAATAGTAACAGTTGTTAAATCTTGATGGATAGACCCCTTAATTATGATATAATGCCCTTCTTCATCTCTTGTTACAGTCTTTGTTTTAAAATCCGGTTTGTCTGATATTAAGTATGGCTCCTCCAGCTTTTTTCCTTTTTGAAGTCCATTAGCATGACAGATGGTTCTCCATCCCCTCACTTTCAATTTCCACCCTACTGGTGAAAGGTCTTTGACAGTCACCTGCAGAGACTTTTGTTCTTGGGAAGACAATAAACCCTCTTCTCAAAGTATTACAGGAAAGGGACTTTTCTCTCCCAGGGTGCCCTGGAGATGCACTCTAGGTATACTCCACCCTCTTCTACTCCTCCCTCTCCCACTTTGGAGAAAGTCACACAGTTGCAAGACCTGAGAGTTTCAGATCGAAAGGCTGTTTGCAAAAACGAACTGGCACATTCCATATTTCTCATTCCCATTCCATTGTTCGGGGGGAGGGTTCTCTTGTGAAAACTCAATGCTGCACTTTCACATATCTTTCTCTCCCTTGTGTCTCTTATGCTCTGTGGCTATGTAATTTTATCTCCCCCAATTCACATCCATACATCTTACTCTTGCTAAACTGTCTCCCTTCAACTGTGGAGATCCTTCTGCAAACCCACAGATCTATTTCTTGGGTATTCCAAGTAATCTGACCCAATACACCTATGTTTGATGGATAAAGATAGTCCAGGACCCCTCCTACTTTGTTATCTTAACTCGTCTTCTGGAAGTCTATTTTGAGTAATGAGGTGGATGCAGTCATTTCGGTGCATAGCTTATTAAAGAATTGATATGATTATGTATTTTGAAAATAAAATATCAAGGATATACCAAATTATTTGGAGATAGAAAGGTAGGGTCAATATTTGGCAAAGGAAGGTGAGGGCTGTGCATGAATACTTGTAACAAATCATCAAATGGGGAGGATGGGACATCAAGAGCAAGTGGACTCACTGGTGGAGAATGTGTGGAGTTAGAAGAACTGAGGAAACCACATCAATGAGGAGAATGTGGAAGAGAATCAATCCTACCTGAGAGGGTGAGGGAGCCCCATGTCATTTGTCATTTCAATAGTTTGAGTATTATCACAACCAATTTATTTGAACTTCTGCTTTGGTGTCAAGGTGACAAGGTAGGAGATAAGGTGGGAGAAATACCACCCCCTTCTGTAAAATTTGAGGGTGGATGGGAAAATATTCATGAATATAAAAGAAACTACAATTTCTTCCTCCTTTATTTTGGTGGTATTTTCACTTTCTTACATACCTTGTTCCTTCTCACTTATGTAAAATCCTGTGCCATCATAATCATCTACAAAATCCATCCCTTATATCCCCAGAGGGTTAGTACCACTCACCTCAGTAACCATCACCCACCTCCACCAAATCCACCATGTAACTACTTCTCTTCTTAACCCACCAGCTGTCTGTGACTGCAGGTGCACATGGCAATGCTGAATGTCCCCACTGTGAATATATGAGACTCTTTCTAGGACATCCTTAGAAGCCACTCCGTGAGCCTCTCTTCTCACATATCTCTCTATGTAATCCACTCTTACATCTTTCCCTATCTGTAATACACAGTCAGACTTCACTCAATTTCCTTGAAGTTAGAAAGTACCTTCCACCCAGTCTCCAAACTAGGAAATAAAAGATAAGTTACATGGGATCACCTACTAAACTGTTATCAATGTTTATGTTTTTTTTCTTACTAAAGACAAAAATAAGATGTTCGCCAGTTTTTTAATGTACTGTCATATTCTTCAGATAATTTCATAATTTTATTAATATACAGATTGCACATGTCTCAGGATACTAACTCTTAGTGTAAGAGCACTCCCACTGGTCATAAGGGTGAACTTGCTTCAAGCTTATGCACTCCTTGTTTGCTGACCTAAGTCCCTTGGTCATTAACAGAACTAACTCATTTTCCTTGAGATTTGCATACCACTAGCCTTGAGGAGTGAAGGAACAGACTTTTCCGGAGGATGAGTCCTGACTACATTTAAAAGCAGCATGTGTGAGCAAGTGTGTTCAGGGTCTTGTTTTCATGTGGCTAATGGTCTGGGCACCTGTTACTTCTAACTGGAGATGTCAGGATTTCTACACCTTCCCATGTAGAACACTTTGGTTTCATCTAGACAAGAAAGATGGTCTTTGAGGCAATTGTTCATAATCTTCCCAGGTTGCTGGTTTCCTTTCCTACCATCACTGTCTTCTCCAGCATTGATTTTCTTTTTTTTTTCCCCATAATTTATTTTTTAATTTTATTTTTTAATAGTTTATTGTCAAATTGGTTTCCATATAACACCCAGTGCTTCTCCCCACAAGTGCCCCCCACCAAGACCATCACCCTCTCCCTCCTTGTCCCTCCCCCTTCAGTCCATGGTTCGTTTTCAGTATTCAGTAGTCTCCCTTGATCTGTGTCCCTCACTCTCCCCCGCTCTCTTTCCCCCTTCCTCTCCCCATGGTCCCTTGCCAGGTCTCTCCTGTTAGACCTATGAATGCAAACATATGGTATCTATCCTTCTCTGCCTGACTTATTTCGCTTAGCATAACACACTCGAGGTTCATCCACTTTGCTACAAATGGCCATATTTCGTTCTTCCTCATTGCCATTTAGTACTCCATCGTATATATATACCACATCTTCTTGATTCATTCATCAGTTGATGGACATTTAGGCTCTTTCCATGATTTGGCTATTGTAGAAAGTGCTGCTATGAACATTGGGGTACATGTGCTCCTATGCATCAGCATTTCTGTATAAATGGATAAATTCCCAGCAGTGCTATTGCTGGGTCATAAGAGAGTTCTACTAATAGTTTTTTGAGGAGCCTCCACACTGTTTTCCAGAGCAGCTTCACCAGTTTACATTGCCACCAACAGTGTAGGAGTGTGCCTGTTTCTCCACATCCTCGCCAGCATCTATAGTCTCTTGATTTGTTCATTTTAGCGACTCTGACTGGTGTGAGGTGGTATCTCAGTGTGGTTTTGATTTGAATTTCCCTGATGATGAGTGATGCTGAGCATCGTTTCATGTGCCTGTTGGCCATCTGGATGTCCTCTTTGGAGAAGTGTCTATTCAGGTGTTCTGCCCATTTCTTCACTGGATCATTCATTTTTCGTGTATGGAGTTTAGTGATCTCCTTGTAGATTTTGGATACTAGCTCTTTATCCGATATGCCATTTGCCACTATCTATCCCCATTCTGTCGGTTGCCTGTTATTTTCCAGTGGCAAACTGCAGAGCCTGAGTTTGGAATGAGTTGTCTGTCCAGTAACATTAGCAGTTTTACTTTGTTGGTAATATTACTAAAATTATTTTAATTATATTTAACTTATGAAAAATATAATTATTATATAAAATATTATTGAAATAATTGATACCTTAAATCATATATTTCTGATGGCTTCACTGAGTAATCTTATCAGTGAAATGTTTTGCTGCTAAATACCTTGAGCCTTCTACAAGCATAAAGAGTTGGGGGCCCCCATAACAACAGGAAAACAAAACAAAAACAAAAAAAAACAAAAAAAGAGGAGACACCTTTTCTGACCCAAAAGCAGTAATTTAAGCCCCCAGATTTTTACAGCGATCTATGCCCTGCACCTGCAGGTTCTACTTTCCCAGCATACATCTTGCAGAATTTTCTAGGAAATTTTGGAACAAAAAAAAACCCTTAACAACCACAGTAGTAACTAATTTTAATGGAACAAAGGGAATGCAAAAACTAATCATCTCTATCAAGTCAGGAAGCAATCTAACCATATCAGAGGCAATGTATCAGTGGTACAACTCCCCGTGCTGTTTAAAAAAAAATTATCCTAAAGCGCATTCTTGAGTTTTGTAGCAGTATTGAATCCTTGCCCCATAGGTTAATGGGGTTGAAACTGTCACAAACAAGACCCTCACTGACACCCCATCTTTTTCACATGACTGTTAACCTTATTTAAGAGGCAAACAGCAGGAAGATCCTGGAACCCTACTCCAGTTTCATCTCCCCTAACAACTCCACCTGCACAGATGGACCAGAGAGTGTCTTCCAGTGACCTCTGCCTCATTATAATGTTAAATCTCCACCCTTGGCGGAACACAAGCTTCAGAAACAAACCACAGGATGCAAACACGGGCTGTGTTCTCAGTACCCCCTGCACAACCTTATGCCCATCTTTACATAGAATGGCAAATTCCCCCTTCTGAACATTCGTTCTAACCCTGAATAAAAGAATCCACTCTCCCTGACTCAGGAAGTCACAGCTTTGGAAGTTATTTCCATGCTCTCATTATTTGGTGCAGATAAAGTGTCCTTTGTGTGACAACATCTGGTGTAGGCTTTCCCTGGGACTAGCCAAGGAGTGAACTCAAGGTAGTTCTGTGACACTCGTACCTGATTATTTCATCCCTTAACTAGAAAACCTGTTTCTTTCTCCCTACTCCTTCTTTATTTGTGGTTTTAATTATATTTATTGTTTATATTAAGAAATTGCAAAGGAGCAAGAATCATCATAATAATTATCATTGTCTAATAATTTCCCCCTTTATACCAATGTTAGATACAAGTAAGAAATGAAATAATGAAATAAAATAATTAATTTTAAAAGTATCTTTTTTCAAGGAAGGTCTCCTTTTATTATGTCTTTTTTTAATATTTAAACAAAGCTTTCAGGGTGCCTGGATGTCTCAGTTGGCTAAGCATCCGATCATTGGTTTTGGTTCAGGGTGTGCATGATCTCATGGTTTGGAGTTGGAACCCTGTGTCAGGCTTAACACTGCCAGTGCCCCTGCCAGTGCCCCTCTTCCACTCATGCTCACTTTCTCAAAATAAGTAAATAAGTAAGTAAATAAATAAATAAATAAAACTTAAAAAACAAAACAAAGGAGAAAAGCTTTCATGGCAATTCTGGGTAGCTGAGGTGATAACCATTAAGAAAATCTGAAATACCTATTACAGCTTTTATAACAACTGAACAATTAAGAAAGAGCAAACTACACAAAACTCACAGCCTGTTAACACATGAAACAGAGTATACACAAACTTCATATAATCCCTAAGTGAAAATAAGTGAATAAGTAAATGCAACGCTAACCACTGAGTCTTAGCAGCCTCACTCCAATGCTCACATAATAAGTCAAGAGCTTCAGTGGAAAGAAAAGTCAGTTCCAAAAAAGGCTATGGGAGACAGAAGGAGAAAGTTAGTAGTGGCTTGAACACTCTTAGAGGAGAAAGTCCCTTGAGTGTGAACACACAGGACAGTGTGTGGGGAGACCTGAACCATGACCACAGGACGGGCATCAAGGGAGAACAGAAAAGAGATGCTCAGATGCAGTGTTGTGGGCAGATGTCAGGAGAAAGTTAGAAGCAGAGCTCTGGAAACACCTCAGTGAAGGGAAAAGAGCCAGGGAGGAGACATTTAGCATCTTCTAGCCATAAAGGAATAGAAAAAAGGAAAGGAGAAACAGCTCATCTCCCTACCACAAGTAAAAATGTATGAGACAAAAACCAGAAATATGGTCCAATAAACACACACTATTATTTTTCATAACAATAAAGCAGTCACTGTCTAAAGTTTTGAAGAAAAATAGAACATGCACAAATATACATAAAAATAACAAGGGGATGAGAGATATTGGAAAATAAAAAAATTTTAAATGGAATCTGTAATTACTTGATAAACCACTATGGAAAAATAAATTATGCCTATTTAAATGACAGTCTCTGTATCAAAATTGGAGCCATCCAGATGCATTAGTATTACAAGGGTGACATGCAAATAGGTGAAGAAAGGTCAATGCCATAGAGAAGATGCACCAGGTTGTGCTTCTGAGCCCACTAGAGAGTGATGTATACCAGGCCTCTCTTATTCTCTCCCCTCCTGGGAGAGCAGAAAGGAGCACTTCATGCAAATTACTCCCTCCCCTGGGGTCCTTGGGCTTGAACTTGGTGACAGCTTAGTGTGGGTTAGTCTGGGGGAGCCTCTCCTGGACCCAAGTGAGCACAGAGCAGAGAGCAAAGGCAGGGCTGCAGGTCAGACTTTGCAACTGAGATCCACACAGACCCTAAGGGATGGTGTGTCCTGAACACAGTGAGCACAAGGGCAGAGGGCACGTACACCTCTCCACAGTCTCTTTGCAGGAGGTGGGAGGGGACAGCCAATCTCTCCCTCATCTCAGGACATTTCCCACTCTTGCAGGCCAGTCCTCATAACCCTGTGCACTGACCTTGGGGGGACACGTTCCATTCAAATCAATGCACAGGAAATTCTTCAAAAAGAGACCAGAATTATGAAGAAGCAAGATCTGGTTCTCCTGCTGCTCTTCCCCTGAGAACCCCCACATGAGATAGTCAACAAGATAGCCCTCCAGGGATGCATCCAGGAGCCCAGCCCTGAGGGGAGACACCAAGGTGACTGAGCCTCCTACACTGGACAGGGTCCTCATCTGAGTGGGACTGTACATTTGGAGAAATACAGAAGGGTGGGAGTTGCAAGGACAGAGCTCAGTTTCATGACCCAGAAGATCCTGGTGCCCTCTGTCCTCCACTCTCAGTTTGCAAAGTATTTTAATTTCTCGTCAGATCCCTCTCTACTGCTTTGTATGGGCCAGACATGGTTGTATTCATGCTGTGAATATTAACACAATCGTTTACCTCAGTGATTTTATCTAATCCATTTCTGCACTGGTAATAAGAAAATATATATTTATCTCCTAGGACCTATATCATATATATGAAACATAAATTGCTTATAAATACAACATAAGATATGAATATATATCAACTCTCATTTAACATAGAATTATATGCTCTATTCTTAGAAATGCTTAATTCTTCCCTGTGAATACATCACATAAAACCTCTGATCACTGTCTTTCATAGTGAGTCAGATGAAAACCCAACATCCATCCATGACTGTCACTATTTTGTTTGCTCCTTGCAGCACTAAGTATCTGGAGCTTGCTGATATTTGGTTAGTGCTCAGTAAATATTTTTGGATTAAAAAAATAAATCAGGGGTGCCTAGGTGGCTCAATCAATTGAGCATCTGACTCTTGGTTTGGGCTCAGGTCATGATCTCACAGTTTGTGAGTTTGAGCCCTGAACAGGGCTCTGTGCTAACAGTGCAGATCCTGCTTGCAATTCTCTCTCACACCCTATCTTTTTGCCCCTCTCACAGGTTCTCTCTCTTTCTTTCTAAAAAAAAAACAACGTTAAAAATATAAAAATAAATAAATTACCATAAATAAAATAAATCAGTGAATAAAAATGACACAGTACAATGCCTGCTTTCTTTAACTTATGGCTAACACATGTATCTTTTCTTTCATTTGGACCATCATCAACTGTTCAAATTCTTAGCCACAGACACAGGTGTCATCTCAGACACATCTTTAATACTTCACATACAAACTCTAGGTAATTCCTAAATTACCTGTTTTTTCCACAATGCAAATAACCTTAAAATGTCCATACTACCCAAAGCAATCTATAAATTCATTGCAGTTTCTATGAAAACGTTAATGACATTTTTCACAGAATTAGAAAAAAATCCTGAATTTTGTATAGAGTCAGAAAGTACCTCAAATTGCCAAAGCAATCTTCAAAAAGAACAAAGATGGAAACATCATACTTCCTGCTTTCAAATTATGTGTTAATGAAAACAATATGCTAGCGGTCTAAAATGAGCCACATAGATCAATGCCATGGAATAAAGAGTCCCGAAGTGAATGCAAGTTCCCCTTGACCACCAGGGAGGCTTAGGCAGGCTGAAACAGGCCTTTGTGAGGTCTCTGGAGGAGAGTGAACATGGATTTTAGAGGGTATTCAGACAGGAATGTGTATGAATCATATATCAGATGCCCCAAATGAGATCCTTGGCTCCTTACTGATGTTTCCTGATACACTTCTGTGAGATAAGGCTGGCATTTCTGGACACTCTGCAATGGCACATTGATACCCATTCCGTGGTGGGCAGCATGCATCCACATGGTTAACCTGGGTTAAGGAGTGCAGCCCAAATCATGCTTTTATCTGGATCAGGCCCCATGTGCCAAGAGCCCCTGTGGGAGCTACCCTCTCTCTCTACTGCTTCCTGCTTTGGTATGGGCTCCTGGATCCTTGGTTTCTCTGATATTCAGTATACTCATTCCTCGGTTGGTGCACTGCTACTGTTTGGAAATTAAAAGTTTCTAGAAGTGGATAGTCGTGATGGTTACATAGCATTGTGCATATACTGATTTGCACAATAAAAAAATTAAAATAGTAAATTTCTGTTATGTCTATTTTCATAATTATTAGTTACTAGCTGAAAGTCATTATATTTAAGGACCTATAGTAATGCAAATACCATTACCATCCTTATATGTTACCCTATTCTAGTTCATCCCCCATTATTAAAATCTTACAGTAATTTTTAAAATGCTTTTTTTTGTAGGTTCCACACATAAGTGAGATCACATAGTGTTTGTCTTTCTCTGTAAGGCTTATTTCATGGAGGGTAGAGTCCTGCAGGTTTGTCTATGTTGTCACAAGTGGAAGGACTTCTTCCTGGAAAGGCTCATGGAATTAACTTCCTTTGTGCACTGATGGGAGACATCCCACAGTTCCCCAACTGTGTGCATCACTGACCAGCCCTAATGTGGCAGGAGAGGAAGACATAGTCAGGGTCTCGGGGCTCAGGAAACCAGCCACAGGGATGCCCACAGACTCTGAGATGGTGTCAAATGTGAGAAATTCACATCTGTGGGACTTAATTCAGCCACCTTCCCAAGAGCAGACTCAGAATTTTGTAGCCATGGTGTCACCTCCTCCTTACCCTCACAAGCTCCACTGAGGGGTTTGCTAATTGGCAACCAAAGTTCCTCCCAGGACTAACCACCATCTCCCAACATCACAAATGAAGGGTAAGTACCCAGCCAGTGCACCAGACCAGCTCTGTGCCTGGGATTCCTCTTGTTCTGAGTCCTCACTCAGCACCTATCTCTGGGACACAGAGCTATTCATCCAGCCCTGACCACAAGAGCCTGGAGGAAGGGAGGGCCTCTGCTCTGATTCCTGGGGATACAGAATCCGTGCTGTAGAGGACTGGCCACCTGCTGGGATGGTCCTCATGCTCCGAAAACTATGGCGAGTTGATGTGTCTTAGTGAAGAGAAAAAAAGCCAGCTCTGATATTTACACATGGATCACCAGAAAAAGGGTCTGCATCATCATGGTTTTTTGTTGTCTATGTTTTGTTTTGTTTTATTTTTAATTTTTCTGAGAGTATAAAGAAGTTGGATAGGAATATAGGAAGAAGTACATTCAGATCCAGAAGTCACTTTCAAGTAACAGTCAGTGTGTGTTCAAGTTATATTAAACTGGAGGAGAGTCAGAGTGCAGGGGTCTGAGCAGGCTGAGGTATTTATCCCACTTCCGCATGTGTGTGTGTCACTGTGACCAGCACCACTGCTCCAAGACCCGCAGAAGTAGTCAGCCTCATCCTCAGGCTGCAGCCCAGAGACGAGCAGAAGTCCTGCATTGGCCGAGGCATCTTTGGACCCAGAGAAGCGGCTGGGGACCCCAGGGCCCTGGTGCTTATTGGAGTCTGAGTAAAACCTCAGTAGATACTGGGGAGTGCTCCCTGGCTTCTGCTGGTACCAGCTTATGTGGTAGCTGCCAACATTGTAGCCACTGCTCAGGGTGCAGGTGAGCCTGGCTGTTGTTTCCGGAGATGCAGAGAGGGAGGGCGGCTGGGTCAGCACAGGCTGGGACAGGGAACCTGCAAATCCAGACACACATGGGTGAGGAGACAGGGACCAGGCTAAAGGTGCTCACGGTCCGAGCCACAGGAGCTGAAACAGCTGGATGGCTGCCCTCTGTCCTCAAAGCCTGACTTTACCTGTGCAGTAAGAGAGGAGCACAATGAGGACAGGAGTCCAGGCCATGGTGACACAGTGAGCTGGGCTGCCACAGGCTTCCTTTTCTCCTGCACTCTCTGTACAGGAGGGGCTGTCCATGTAAATATGGTCCATGCCAAGATGGCCCAGCCCCTCCCCTGAGCTCTGCTGCTGGAGCTCTGCTCACACTACACACTGAAGAGGAAGGGGGTTGGGTTCACCCCTGGGGAGGCCCCTGGGAGGAAGCACCTGCTGAGAGAGCACAAAACTCCCTGCTCAGGGGACTCTTTCAGGCCAGAGAGGACACAGCTGCTGAGTCTTCCTTAGGTCTCACAGGGCCCTGTCCCCAGGCCCAGAATTTTTTGGGTGTATAGTCTTCACTGAGCCCCTGTGTAGTCACCACAGTGCAGTCCCACAGTGCCCTCTACTGGTCACAGACACACACCTCACCATGGCCAAAAATTCCGGAGAACCCAGCTGGTATCTGTGACTTCCTAGGTCTCTATCTTCACACACCATTGTCTGGTTGACAGAGTTCCATCACTTATATGTTAAAGCAATGGGTTCCAAATACTCATGTATCAATATATTTGTGTTTTAATTTATCACTTTATCTGATTTATTTGTTGTTCGAGTGACAAATCAAAGCAGCACAATGAATCCTAAGATTAGCAGCAGAGTGGCTTACATTAGGCTATATTCTATTAGAATAAAGTCCACACTGCAAAGAAATTATTATTGGCTCCATCATTCATTTCTTTCTGCTTGGATTCTTTTGCCCTATTGACAAGCCTCTTTTATTTTGTTTTGTTTTGTTTCACTTTGTTTTCACAAGTATTCCTGCTAGGGTCCCTAGTAGAATTGGGTTGAAATGTGGAAGTTACAATGTCATTGCTAACATGCTGAGCTATGAGCTCTATATGTAACATCTTGTTGACAAATCATGACCTTATAAAACTTAGATGTTCCTAAGAGAAATGTTACCAGACAATCGCCCCGCTCATGCATACTCTGCAGTTTATATGCTCACAGGGGTTGTCTCCTGTGTACAGAATGTGCCTCCTCAGCTTCTTGTTCCCTATGGTTTCTTTACTCAGTAGCTGGAAGTATATAATGTTTGTTCCATGGTCTGCAGTGATGGGCCTTGGAACTTGGTCCATGTAGGAGGGCCTGGATCTTAGGTTCACAGTGGAAACCAGGTGCTGGGGACCACTAGGGGCGGCTAGTATCTGGGTCTGCAGGGGCTGGCCTGGTGCTGGGATGGGCTGACAGTCTGGACTTGGGTGAGCCTCTGTGAAAGTTGAGTGTTTGGATCCCAGCTTCACACTAGGTCAGGCCAGGAGCTAGTTTCTATAAGAGCCATATGTTTGCATTCATGGGTCTAACAGGAGAGACCTGGCAGGGGACCATGGGGAGAGGAAGGGGGAAAGAGAGCGGGGGAGAGTGAGGGACACAGATCAAGGGAGACTACTGAATACTGAAAACGAACCATGGACTGAAGGGGGAGGGGGAGGGAAGGAGGGGATGATGGTCATGGTGGGGGGCACTTGTGGGGGAGAAGCACTGGGTGTTATATGGAAACCGATTTGACAATAAACCATTAAAAAAAAAAAGAGTCAGTGTGGAGACTAAGTTCATGAATGTCAGCCTTGTGTTGGCACTAAGGTAGGGCTGAGATTGGGTGTGGACTGGGGCTGCCGGCCTTGGCCTGGTGTTTGGACAAGTGGGATCCTGGGTCTGATGGGGCCCTCCTGTGCCCTGCGTGCATGCAGCTAGCCTGACACAGGAACCAGATGTGGTCAGTGGTCTAGAATGGAGATCTAGAGTCTGGCTTCCCAGTAGAGGTTTTGGTCTGAAACCAGCCATTAGCCTGTGTACACAATAGCCCACAAAGGTGGGGCCTGGATATGTGGGAAATAGTCAGAAGCCTGGGCCATGAATGCTACTGGGAGTCCAAAATGTCCAAAAGAGAGGGCTGGGCCAGGAGCCAGGGAATGTTGGGGCTGGGGTCTGGGGGAGCTGGCCTGACCCTGGTGTGGGTAGGGGCTGTGGTCCCCAGTGAGGTCAGGGGCTTCTGCTACTCTGTCTCCCAGGAAAAGGGCTTCTCTCTGAGCAGGGCCACAGGCCTGAGGCAGCAGTGACAGGGATCATGTGGAACTCTTCCTTTTCCTCTTGAAAAAATCTTTTATTTGTTGTTCCACCAGTTTGCTATACTGGTTCCCTGAAATCATTAGCTATCATATAGGTATTTATGCATGTGGATTTTTGTTCACACTGATGTTTCTGGAAGAATGTTGCACACTCCTACATTGTCCTCTTGCTGATGCCACACATTTCCCTTCATTCAATTTCAATGCGGTAGGACATGGGGACCTTACTTTCACTGCTGTTTTGATGGGTCCTCAGGCACAGGGTGTTGAACTTCCTGCCACGACAACCCATTCAGGAATGTCCCTACCTTAGGGGACAGGTCATCTGATTTCAGCTGCTAAGCTGCTTCGAGATCCAAATGTTCATCCCTAAGGATCTGTATTCTCTTGTTCTTTGCCTCCTCAGGGCACTGTGGCTGCAATTGCACATCACCCACAGTTAAGGCTCAAGGCCCCAGACCTACCCAGTGAGAGGTCTGCTCAGTGTGGAGCTGTATTGATTCCTATGCACTCAGTCCCTCCTAAATCAAACCCTCACTTGGAACTGCTTGTCCTCCACTAGCTTCCATGTGTTTAGGCACCTCCCATGCTGATCTGGATAAGGAGCCGTGCTTGGAATAATGTGGGTCATGGAGACAGAAGGAGAGACGAAGGGAGAAGGTGAGCATGGGCTCTTACTCCCTTGGCCACAAACATCATATGCTTCCTCTGGATATATTTTGTGACAAAATCAAAAAAGCAGATGATAGCTAACCATAAGGGTATAGGCGTTTATAACCTGTCACAGAAAAGCAATGACCACAGAGAAACAGCCATGCAGTCTGCACACATTCATTGCCCAGAGTCCTCTGTCTACACTTCCTTTCATAGGACAAAGTTGTTCAGCAGAAGTGGGTGTATTTGTTAACCACAACTCAGTGAACAGTAATTGAAAACAATTCAGCTTTACAGAGATAGGTTTATGAGTAAATTAATGCAGGGCATTCCTATAAACCAGCCTCCCTGTTGAGGTCTGTATTTCACCCTCAGGAGGGTCTGGAGCAAGATTTAAAGCATTTCCAGGTGGCTCTCCTCCAGGGACCACAGAGGCCCAGAGCAAACAGTACCATCTTCCCCATATTTGGTAGCCAGGGAGCATGGGCTCTAAATGTCCCTAGAACCTAATCTGAGCCCAGCTCTGAATCTTCAAAGGACCTGGGATGTCCCTGAAGGAGGGTTCCCTCCCAGAGGGACTGAGGTTCAGGGAATCCTCTTGTCAGGGAGGACAGGGGAGAGGACTGCTGTGACCAGGCATCCCTGAGCTCCCTATTCCTCAAAGATGGACTCATACATCCCATCTGACTTGCAAGTGCAAATTAAAGCGATGTGTCCACTTCTGACTCTCTAGCAAGACATGTAGAGAGGCATGTCAAATGCACATAAGTACCCAATGTGTAGTTCATACTTATGACTATAAATATTGTTGGTACCCAATCAATTAATAAATTGTATAAGAATTAAAAACATATCTATACACACTATAAAATATAAGAAATGTGAATTACACCATAAATTGAATAATGCTTGAAAACCACTAATTATTATTATTGCTACAACAATAAGCCCAGGTGTCTTCCAACCATGAAACAATGCTTAATGGAAAAGCCTATTCAAGAGAAACGCTATCACAAACTAATATGGGTGCTGCTGTTCACTTCCATGTAGAAGACAATCCAAGAGTGCAAGCTTTAAACCACCTTCATGCACATAGACTTAAGTTATCTATAAGAGAATGCACAGGTCTGAGGCCATGCATCAGTCACAGCCTCCTATTGTCTGCACAAGGTGTCATCTGGCCTGGAGCCTGGGAAAGAACCTCAAGTTCACAGCATCTTCAAGTGTCATCAGATATGTGTAGACATGGACCTACAGACTGCGTAGCTGATAGATCTATGTGAATGGGCATCCTAGCCACTTCTTGTTCTGTGTGAGGCACACAACTCAGTGACCTTCACAAGAGGCTCAGGGCACAAATAAGAAGGAGAAAGAACTAATCTGGAACTTGACAGCTGCAGCTCCCATGTTGGGCAACGGGTGTCAGTGCCATACTGGGTACCTCCCTTCTGATCTTCTCCCCGGTAGGTGGCTGCCATTCAATTTCCCAAACTTTGAAATGCATAACAGACAAGTGGGGAAAAATTAAATATTTGTGTTTATATTTCTGTGATGAAAATGATTATGTGCACTTTAGTACATTCTGCTATATTATAATAGAGAGATATATCTGAAAATCCAATTTTAAACAACATAGCTGATTATTTTACGAATTCTTTAAATTGAAATCTTACTTCTACTTACTTTACATGCATTATTTAGTTCCATACATATATGTGTTCCATTCTTATATATTTAATCTATTTCATTTCATTACTTCAGCAACCAGGATGATTAACTTTGTAAAACAATTTATGTAGTTAAGTAACTATCATTTGAATCATAAATGGAATTTAAAATTTCAACACACTGAATCACCTGAATCTACAACTGTACCAATTATATGAAAGATGACTAATGTTATTGCTAAATCGTGTGGGTTTATAGATGTAAGAAAATAATTACAAGTTGAACTTTAAAGATACAAGCCTTTGCTGGATCCTGTGGAGAAAATGGGGGGTGGGCAGGAGAAGAGAAGAGCTCACCCAAGGTGTCTGGGCTCCGCGTACGGAAGAACTCCTTCAACAAATGTGGGTTCATCCATTCTGCCCAGTTATGTGGATCCAGCAGCTGAGACCCAAAGCCCCTTCTCCTCAGCTCTTTCCTTGTCTCCAGGCTTGGAGGCCTGTCAGTAGCAGCCAAGGCCTGTCCACAGGTCCTGAGTCACAGAAGCAGCCACTGCATGGTGGTGCTGTGTTGTGGATAAACACCTGTTCTGTGGACCCAGATGTTAGACACCCAATCCCATGAATTAAACATATAGTAATAGGTCATGAATGTGACCTATCTGTCCTATGTGACCTGTGGTGCCTTAAGAATATGTGAGAGCTTCTTGGATTGGCTCAGGGTTCCCTTCAAGGTCAGGAATCCTGGCTGATTACTGTGACTCCTTAATTTATTCATGATGAATATATAATAAATTAATTAGTTTTCAAACTACTATGATTTCAGCTGCTATGGATATTGGTCCTTTATTTCTATATTATATACTTATAGAAGTCTATAGACTTATAGAAGCTGACATTGCATTTTTCAGATATGTCAATTACTCTTTCTAATGCTTCCCTTTTGTCTTAAATTTTAGGTACTCCTTATCTTCTATTTTAATTCATATACAATTGCATACTTTTCTCTGGTGTTCAAGGAATCTTTTGATAAATAGACACAAATTGAGTAGGAATCTTCATGTGATACAAGTTGGGCTGTCAAACACAAACAATGGAAATGCAAACAGCAACCCGTACATTTTATATGAAACAGACAATGTACCAGCAATTCAGAAATCAGTAACATCAAATTATATTTCACCCTAAGCTTATTACTAATCTGACACATGTGGGCATTACTTAAATGTGTATTTAATGAATGAATGAGTGATTGATGCAGATTAACCTTCAGTCAGGCAGGTACTGTACACTCGCATTCATCTTATGGAGATGGAAATGTGTCCCCGCAGACCTGGTCATCTGTGGTGTTTTCCCACTTCTCCACACGTCACACCATGGTTGCCATGTGACACGGGGACAGCAGACCCATTATATGCCCTCCACTAGCTCTCTCACCTGATCATATCTGTGTCCAGGGCATCCTTGCCTCTGTAGGAGACACCCCCATCCACCTGACACTCTGGATCATCCCTCCATTTCCCATAACTCAGGATCCAGTAGGTTGCCTCCCTGTGTCCCACTGGGGACATGTGACATTTCTCCCCTTCCCTGTTGACTCTGCTGCTATCTTCCTCCAGCTACTCCCCAATGTCCCCGCACAGGTCTCCCTGTCTCAGGTTTCATATGCGGACTTGCTGTGGAGCTAAATCTCTAGTGAGCAGCACTGACCAGAGGCACAGTGGGATTAAGTGTCTCAGGGAAATGTAGGGGAAGTCACAGGATGGGCCAGAAGTCATTCCACTGGACTCACAGGCTCTGCTCTGTCCCCATACCCACGGCAGCTTCATCAGAGTTTGCTGGGTCCTGTCTGCCTGGTTTCAGAAAGGTCCAGCATTCCCACACTGTGTGTCCTCCTCTGCTGGCTGACCAGTTCTCACTCCCTCTTCCCACCGCCAACATCTTCCCTGACATCCTCACTGAGCCCTCATTTCTTGTTCTGTGAGATCAATGACATAAAAAAAAAAAGTTCTCAAGCTTTGACACCCACTTTAAATTGTTGGAATATTTTAAGGTGGAGACAAAAAATGTATTCACTCCAATTAATCATCTTTTCTTTTATATTTACAAAAAGATTATGCAGTTAGCAACCTATAAGTTTCTGATTATAAATTATTCCCAGATAATTATACTTTTATTTTATTGATTCATTGATACACTTCTGGACATTAACATTGACAAGTTATAGAAATCATTAAATATTTGTCCTCTATGGTAAAAGACCAGTAGCCATAAAGTGCATATTTTTAAATACAAGATAATATTTGAAATGTATGTTAATATCAAGTGTACATAGATATCAGAAGCATATGACACATACACAGACAAATGTTCAAGGATGTTCACCAGAGGGTAATTTATGTTTCGGGTTCATGGGGACCATCTATATGAATCTGTACAGAAAAAGATTGCCAAATGCCATCAGTCCTTCCTAAGATGTGTGGGTCTGTCCAGCCTCTGGGAATGACAGGTGATGAGAGTGAGGGGAAATGAGTCAATCATGAGATGGGAAGGGGCTCAAAGAGTTGGGGCATGCTCTGGAGAGGAGAGAAGTTGAAGCAAGGAAGTGAAGTGGGGGAGAGGAACATCTAAAGCAGAGAGAAAGGACCCCTCTGCCTGGTTCATTGCGGGTTTCCCACACAGAGCCCTGTCCCTCCACAGAGGAGTTGTTTGAGGAGTTGCAGAATGTGCTGGAATGAATGGCTGAGGGCATAGAGAAGATGGATGGGCACAGAAAACCTGCAAAAAGATTGATCCAGTCACAGCTCAGACAGCTCTCAGGTCAGAAAAGCCCCTATGGGTTGAACAAGCTATCATCTGTCACTCACCTGTATCTGCCGTTTTAGGGGTGTTCCACCTCCTCACTCCTCTCAGGACACCCCTACAGCCTCTCCTCCCATCAGAAGAGTCCGGTCCCCACCTGCCCTCCCTGACATTTGGCCCCATGGACAGGGACCTTAATTGTGCTGATTTTGCAGCTCCTGCTGCTCTGGATTCCAGAGTAGGAGCAGATGGTAGTTCTGGAATTCTGCATGGGGTGGGGGTGGGGAGCATCATCTCCAGTGAGGGCAGGAACTCCTCTCTGAGCTGCACTTGGGTAGGAAGTGGTGTTCTCATACGCATTGTATTTTGCAAATTAACATGGAGCCATATAGGAAATAAGACACCACAGCCTCCTGAAGGACACCATGGGGACTGGGTCAGAGTGTTGCTCCTTCTTTCTTTTTGTTCTTGGGAATGGAGTCATTTATGCTAATATGGGGCATGTCTGCTCCCTGCATTACTCTGGGCTGGTGATGGTTCTGGTCACAAGAATAGGGAGAGATAATCAGGATTTCCGATGGGCTGAGGAAAGATCAGCACCTGTTTTTTTCATGGGGTTAGTGGGGTTATAGTGCAGGAGAATCGCACATGGAGGGGGGGTGTCATCACTCCCAGTCCCACTGACGCAGGCTCAGGCTCTTCCCCTATTTTAGAGAGGTGGGCATCAGTCTCTGCTTTCCTGTCAGGCCGCAGCATCCCCTGGTGTCCACAGAACCATAACCTGTATTTGAATCTAATTGGTACTTCAAAATCAGATTTTTAAATGACAGAACAACCCACTTACTAACTTTTACATGGAAGTGGGTAATACACAAATATGCAAATGGGAAATGGCAAGTGCACAAAAATCAAAAGTGAAAAAATCATACTGTTAACCTCTTTTAATAATAAATAAAAAAGATAAAAGGAAGTAAAAATGGTTCCACTAAAAAATGAATAAACAGACCAACTTCCTTAGAAAAAATAGACAATATTATCTGGAACATTCTACAAAAAGGCATAAGATGAGGTTAACTTCACAGAATACACTAACAACTTTCAGAGATTATAGTTTCATTTGTTTGAACTTTCTTCTCTCAACGTAGATATAGATAGACATAAATAAAATACGATATTCAAATCATTGATAATAAGGGGAAAATTAAATTCTTATAGAAAGAAATAGAACAGCAATACTTACGCTTCATACATAAAATGCAAAAAAAGGGGGGCACCAGGGTGGCTCAGTTTGTTGAGTGTCTGACTTTGGCTCATGCCATGATCTCAAGGCTTGACCCTTAAGTTTGAGCCCCACATCCCACTCTGAGGTGACACTCAGAGCCTGGAGGCTGCCTCGGATTCTGTGTCT
This sequence comes from Helogale parvula, assembly GCA_004023845.1. Lineage (NCBI taxonomy): Eukaryota > Metazoa > Chordata > Mammalia > Carnivora > Herpestidae > Helogale > Helogale parvula. Next base: position 47,173 of record PJEM01005056.1, read on the forward strand.
CCCTCCATCTTTGCCCCTTTTATACTCACTCTTTGTCTCTCCCTCTCTTAAATACAGAAAAAGGAAAATTGTAGAGTAGTATGAAGTATTGATGCAACTGTTCTAAATAAAATATCAATAGTTAGACTCCATTATCAGACTAAAATAGTCATAAAGTGACCATATGTGATTTATTGCAAATATAGAGTGGGATTCCGTTTTGATAAATCCTCTAAGATAAGACATCATATTAGCAAATAAACAGATGAAAATCCCATGATCTCAGTAAACCTTGAAAGATTCTTTGCATAATTGAAAGCAAGGTTCTAATAAAAACCACATAAAATGGAAACAGACACAGGCATTTATATTGTGATAACACACTTTCTCCTACACATATAGAACCCAATCCAACAACCAGGGAATTAACTAATTGGAGTGGTAGAGGGGAGGAAATTTCCATGAGATGAACAGGCTAACGTGACCTAAACACCATTATTATTCAACATCTTTCTTCAAGTTAGCAACACAAGTCAACAATAAATATTGCTGGTTGGATCTCAGCATTGATGGGAATGGTCAGGGACTCATTTCAAAAGATCCAAATATACAAATAAGCCATAGATACTCTGGTGCTGGTGCAGCAGTGAGAGAAGAAATCATCTCAAAGAGCAAAAAGAGCAGTTATTTCTCTTGCATATTATTAAGAGGATTGCATAGGTATGGACACTTCTAGAAATAGGGAAATGACCAAGGATGGAGATTCTGGGTTCCTCAGACGTCAGGTGGGAGATGAGCACACTGGACCTACAATCCCCAGTCCATCAACTTCACTGAAAAGCACCTTTTTTCTCAACCTAATGGGTGAGATGAGCTTTCTGTGTCCTCTGAGATTCTTTGCCTAGGAAGGGGCTGCTGCCAGAGACGTTGGGGACAGAAGGGAAGGAGAAGCCCTCACTCCTAGGTGGTGTTGCTGCATGCACCTGGACCCATGGTGGCAGCGGCAGGAACATCAGAAGCAGAAATCACAGCCTGAGCATGAACACCTGTTGGGGCTTCGCCCTCCCAGCAGATGAGAAAGGGGTTCTGCTTTCAGTTCTCATGGGCCTGGGACTCTGTTTGAGCCCAGAGATGCTGTCCCAGGAGGGGCATGGAGGAGAAGCCTCCTCTTCAGGGCTCAGCCCAGTGATGATCTGGGAGCGAGAGTTACCAGAGTTACCAGAGCCAAAGAATGAACCAGTTTCCCCAAAGGGTCTAACCATCATATAGATGAGAGTTGGGCGGCACATTCATGGGAGTTGTTACCTTGACACATGGTGGACACTCCTGATGTGTCCTGACTCGGACAGAGCTGGGTTTTGTGTCCCTGTTTCTGCCCTGACTTGTCATGGACTCTGCCCTATGGGCAGCCGGCCCATGGCATCCATGAATTGGTGCTCAGTTTGAGAAAATCACACAGTGTCTTACTTTCAAAAACAGGTTGCATGGAGAAATTTAAGAGAATGTGAAAGGACATTGCAGACAAATTACTTGATGTGGGTCTCAGACTCCAGTTTATATCAAACCCACAAAGAAGCAGCTGACATGGCCAAAAATTCAGAGCTGCATAGGAAGTCCTATTGCTGGGGGGACAGCAGGTTTGTGTCTCATTTCCCATGGGCTTGGAATACTGTGTAATAACTGACAGTTAAGTGAATGGTCTGGCAGTAATAATCAGCCTCGTCCACCACCTGGAGCCCAGTGATAGTCAAGGAGCCTGTGTTGCCAGACGTGGACACAGAAAATCGATCAGGGACCCCTGTGGGACGATTGCTATTAGCATCGATGAGGAGTTTAGGGATCTTTCCTGGGAACTGTTGGTACCAGTTCACACAATAAATACCTATGTTGTTGGTGCTTCCAGTGCAAGAGGTGGTGACCTTCTGACCTAGGGTCCCAGACATTGATGGGGGCTGTCAGCATAGACCAGGCCCAGGACCCTGGAAGAGGGAGAGACAGAGAGAGGGTGATGCTAGGGTCTGGAGCCAAGAAGAGGAAGTGAAGTGCAAGTGTTCTTCCAGGACTGATTTTCTCTCCCTACATCTAGTCATCTGTGCACTGAATGAGAAGGGTGAGGAGGAGAGGGGACCAGGCCATGGTGGAGTTCATCACTAATCCTGCCTTCTGTGGGCTCACAGGTGAGCAGAGACCCTCCTAATCTGTTCCTTCTTCTTTTCATGCTATGAGACGGGGAGGGCCCATCCATGCAAATGAAACCCCCAACTCTCTGACCCTTCACTATCCTGGGTCAGGTCCCTCTGCCTGAGGATATCAGGGTGGTAGGTAGGGGAGACGCTTTGGTAGGTTAGGGGTTAGGGTGAGCAGAGGGCAGACGCAGTGTCAAGGGGCAGGTCCCAGCTCTGATCGTCCCTGACTCCTCAGATATAGGTGACAAACACGCCCTTGTGTCACAGCATTATGGACATGGTGACCAGAGCCCATCAGATAGACTTCCTCCCTCCCCACTGCTCTGTACACTGTCCTGTGTTCATGGCTCTCTTGGCTGTTGAAGGGGTAGGACTGAGGTGGTGACTCTTGTACCACCACACAGATGGGGATCAGGGCCAGAGCAGTGCTGGGTTCACATTTACACATGGCCAGTTCTGTGCAGGAGGCTGATTTCTTTCCTATATTTGATTCCTCTCTGGTTTCAGAGTTCTCCTTTCCCAGAAGTCCCCTCAGCCCTGAGGAGACAAAGAGTGCTTTCTCCAGGTTGTGGGTAGAAGCCCTCCTGTGCATTCCCAGAGGGGCTACACACCGAACATCTTTGTCATCTATCACCACCTCTGGGAAACAACACACTCTTCCCCACACACTGTGGTTAGTGATTCCCTCCCAGGACTGTCCTTCCAGCACACAGACAGTCTGCAGGAGTCCTGGGTGTGCCATTGACTTTAGAGCACAAAGGACAAACCTGCAGGAAGTTTTAGAGGGAAGGAGTGTCAGCTGTAGACTTTATGTGTCCATCACCACTTGGACAACTGTTAACTTAGAATAAATGTGGGTGATTTCATACAGTATTTGTAACAGGGAGAGCTTTTGGAAACACTGAAGAGACAGCTACGGGACAACACAGGAAATGGAAGGGTGAAGAGGTTTGTGTACCCATGTGGAACACAGGGAGTTGACTGACTGGACCCCGGGCAGTGAATTTTCATCTCTCAGAACAGAAAATGAGAAAACAAACCTTGAACTACATAGGATAAAACAACAAGTACTGGAAGAAGTGACCAAAGTCTGAACAGATACCAAATTAGATGTCAGTGTAGAAAGGAACAGAGGGGGGAAAGTGGCATTCATTGAAGAAAGGAAGCTGCTGGAAATGAAGACAGAAACAGCAGCCTCACATGTCCAGCAGCCTTCCCAGGCAAACAGGAAGATCACACTGAGGTTGCCGGTCTCAAAGCCATGCTGGAGTCACAAAAGCTCAATAACATTAAATATTTACCATGGTCTGCATTTTATAGTTTATAAATATAATACAGCATCTATTTAAAGAGACTCTGATTCCAGACATCAAGCTGTATTACAGAGCCAGAGTCATCAGGACAGTGTGGTACTGGCACAGAACAGACACAGATATCAATGGAACAGAATAGAAAATCCAAATATATGACTAATTCATGCCTGACAAAGCAAAAAAGATATCCAATGGAAAAAAGACAGTGTCGTCAACAGATAGTGTGGGGTAAACTGGACAGCAACCTACAGAAAAATTGAACTGGACCACTTTCTTCCACGATATACAAAAACAAATTCAAATGGATGAAAGACCTAAATACAAGATAAGAAACCATAAAAATTCTAGTGGAGAACACAAGCAATAACTTTTTGATCTCGGCCATAGCAACTTCTTACTAGAACTGTAGGGAACAAGGGCAGGCCTCCCCTCAAGGGGCCACTTTGGCATAAAGATTATCCTGAATTAAAAAGCAGTCGAAGCCCAGCACACTCAGAAAAAGCTCTTTGTGTCTCCTCAACTGACTAGAAGAACTTAGGGGAACACCTGCTCCAGGAAGAAAGCTGGTACCGCAAGCAGCTGCACTATGATGTGAACGAGGTGGGGCAGATGGGTGGACCCAGCAAGGCCTGTTTGGTCACAGTCCTCTGTGTCCCATGGTTTCCCAGGGGCCCTGCACACATTGTTTACCAAACATCTACTCTTCTTCTGTGAAGTGCATTTCTTTGCATTGAGTACTGGTCCTCTACCTCCTTTAGCATAGTTCAGAAAAACATAGACCTCGTATTGCCTGAGTGTCTTTGGAATTTCCATGACTGTTTGGATTCCTTATATGTACACCATTAAGCTTGATCCAAGGGACTCTGCAGCAATAGAAGGGCCACAGCTACCGGGTTCCCATCAAGGAGCACAGGGCCCAGTCTCCAGGCTCAGGTTCCTTTGAATGAATGGTCCTTACTGAGGAGCTATGTAGGAACCACAGGGTAGTCCCACAGGGCCCCTACTGGCTGAAGGGCACTCATTTCACTGTATCCCACAGCTCTTTGGGAGCCCAGCTAATCCCTCAGCTCACCAGGTCTCTGTCTTTTCACACACCATTGAGCTGAATCATGGATAATGTGATCCCATAGCACTGTACATAACAACTGCAGAATTTTTCACTCTCAGAAGAAGTCTTAGTTTGTAGGCTATGGAAGCATTTACCTCAATTAAATTGTAAATTGTTAGCTCCTGGCAGAAGATACTGCAGACATCATATTCCTTGATGGTATATAATTTAGAATATGTTTATTCTGTGAACATTTTAAAATTCTTGTTCATTAAAGCAATGGATTCCAATTAAATAATGGAGCCCACTGAAATGGATTTTATTTTAATATTCTATATTTTTAGCTAATTTCATTGGTTTTCTAGCTTACAAAGAAGGGAAAAACATTGAATTTATGCTTGAGGAAGTCCAATTTAACAGGTGTTTTCTCTTGTCTCAAGAGAGGACACATGGACTCACAGAGAGGAAAATCAAAATGGGGCATGAAGATGCTCTAACCATGATGGTACATGATTTCACAGAGTGGTAAAACCACCTTGTGACATTGTGCAGGGAACAGAAGTGTGGACACAGTAGAGCAAGACTTATGAAACTATGTGGTCTGGGAAGAGCAACTGAGACAGGATAAAAGGAGGTAGAGACAGGTGTCTGTGCTCACAGGAGCACAAAGGACTGTGACCAAACAGGCCTTGTTGGGTCCGCCCACCTGTGGAGCAGAAGCAGCTCGGAGAGGTTAGGGAAAAGAGGATAGTGTGAACTGGGGGTCCTGTTCTGACTGACCCATCAGGTGGTGATGCTGTTTACTGCAGTCGAGCATTAGATAATGAGATGGTTCTCTACTAATAAAATAGTCTAACATCTTGGAAACAAGTAGAAACACTGAATTCCAAGTTCAGAAATGGTGAATCCCGACCTTGCGTGGCATCAAGCAGTGACAGTGGGCTGAAGCAGTTGTCCAGGCATGGTGAGCAGTGTGGGTGTGGAAATGTAGGAGGAACAGGAGCCTGGGACAGAACCCTGGACACCATCTCCTTGTACAGATGAGTGAGAGAGTCCTGGAGGCATAGTCCCTTAGTCCAGCCTGTCTCTGGTTTCCAGTCCCTTCATTAGACCTGAGGAGTCTATCTTACTGATGTCCTATCTTTTGCATGGGATCCCAGTAGGGATCCGGATATATGTTTATGATAAACCAGCCTTTCTTTGTCTTTCCATGTAAAGGTTCCAGGGAAGGCTGAGGGCATGACGATGTGTTTGTTGGTGAGCTCCAGAGGGCTCATAAAGGAGCATGAGGGTGAGTGTCCAGGTCAGGCTTAAGTGCCTGGAACAATGGGCATCATGAAGAAAAGAGGATGGAGAAAACCCTGAACCTCTCATCCCACCCCATCCGAGGACCTCCAACTACAGGGAGGAAGACCTACAGGTTTTCTCTCATCCCCCTCAGTTTTCAGGGGAGGATCACTTCACTCTGGCCACCATCCCCACCCTTAACTTCTCTTCCTGGTGTCTGTCATGGAAAGTGGACTGGAAAGACCCACATGAGTGCTGGGACCCTGAAAATGATGTCAACTGACACGGGGGCCAGACTCATGCAGGAGCTGCTTTCCCAGTTGGCATCAGCCGTAGACTCCAGGGACGAGCTCACAGCTCTCCTGCTGCCCCAGCCCTGGTCCCCCTTGACTGAGATAAGGGGACAGAGCCAGAACAGAGCACCCTCCTTCCTCTGCTTCTGTGGCTCCCATGCCTACTCTCCATGGATTATGAGTGACACCTGGGCCTTCCTTAGGCTGGAGCCTCATGGCCATACTCAGCTCATTATTTCTTGCTATAGCTCCTCACTGAGGACTGTCTCCAACTGTCTTCACTACTAGGGTGAGATTTTGTGTCAGCAGCATCCCCGGGGCATGGAGCAAAAAGACAGTGCCCAAGTGTACCTTCCCCCATGGCTCTCGGCCTGGGACCTGAGAAGTCCGATCGTGTTCTGACTCTCTCTATGTCTCAGTCTCCCTGTGTCTCACCCCCAGCTCCTTATTCTGTAAGCTAAGTTTCTATCCACACTACTGATAGGGAAAGCAAGAGCTCAGTTCATACCCATGACCTAGCTCTGTGACCGTAGGTGTGCTGTGTAATTTCCAGGTCTTGTAAGTAATACATGTTTATTTTTCAAACTTTCCTGATGATGATTGCTGAGGGGCATCTTGCAGTTACAATAAAACCCCCAAAGCAGGTCTTACTGCAATATTCATTATGAAGATGTTGAGACACCCTCCCACCCCCACAACCACAAAACATAAACCTCCATTCTTGAGAGGAGAACACTGGCTCCCACTACCTACAACCATTGTCCTCATTGTTCACTTCCAGTGCACAGTCACAATTGTTGACCACTCAGATCGTGGAACACAGATCAGTCAGTTGGGCTTTGGGACTCATGTATGGGTTCTTTTGTCTCTGGACATACAGGCTCTCTTCTTTTTCAGAGTTCCTCCAACAGCATCTTTCTGCCTCACCCCTTTAGTGAGGTAGGTTTATACTTTTGAGGCAGTAGATGGGGTAATGTCACACTATGCACTCCATCCTGGACCCCAGACTTCCTAGTTGTCTTTACATGCATGCACTTAGGTCCTCTCATTGTGCTATAGAGTTCAGCGAGCTGTGGGAACAAGACAGTGTGGTGTGGTAGCCAACACAGTGACATATATAAGAGAGACACTGCCATAAAAACATTTACTCTGTTGTACACATTCACCCTCCTCCTGCTTCCTCCACCTCATGTCAATCATTGACCTCTTTACCACCTCTAGACTCCTAGTTGTTCCAAAATGGAAGACAATTACAATTAGACAGAAGGCAGCCTTTTAGATGTTCTTCTTTCCCAAGTAATATGCATTAAACATTCATGTATCTTACTGTGAGTTCAGAGATCATCACTATTAAAATTCTGGCTAATATCCCAATGTATAGATGTACAACCTTTTGGAGGACATCTGTGTCACATCAGTCTTGAGGATTATATAAAAAGCTGTTATAAACACCCAGGTACAAGGGCACCTGAGTGGTTCAGTCAGTTAAGTGCTTGACTACTGATTTTGGCTCAGATCTTGATCTCACAGCGTGACATTGAGCCCTGGGTCAGGCTCCAATCTCTGAGTGAGAATCCTGCTTGGGATTCTGTCACTCCTTCTCTCTGCCCCTCCCCTGGTTCATTCTCTCTCTCTCTCTCTCAAAATAAATAAATGGTGGGGGGCATTTGGGGGGAGAAGCACTGGGTGTTATATGGAAACTAATTTGACAATAAACTATTATAAAAAAATAAACATGTTTAAAAAGAAAAGATCACTGGGTTGTTTTTTGGGTGTGGAGTTTGGTGAGTTCCTTGTATATTTTGGATACTAGCCCTTTATCTGATATGTCATTTGCAACTATCTTTTCTCATTCTGTTGGTTGCCTATTAGTTTTCTTGATTGTTTCCTTTGTATTGCAGAAGCTTTTTATCTTGATGAGGTCCCAATAGTTCATTTGTGCTTTCATTTCCCTTGTCTTTGGGAATGTGTCAAGTAGGAAATTGATGCAGTTGAGGTTAAGGAGGTTGTTTCCTACTTTCTCGAGGGTTTTGATGGTTTCCTGTCTCACATTCAGGTCCTTCAGCCATTTTGAGTTGATTTTTGTGTATGGTGTAAGAAAGTGGTCTAGTTTCATTCTTCGGCATGTTGCTGTCCAGTTCTCCCAGCACCACCTGCTAAAGAGGCAGTCTTTTTCCCATCGGGTACTCTTTCCTGTTTTGTCAAAAATTAATTGGTCATACATTTGTGGGCCCAGTTCTGGGCAGAAAACATAAACAGACACTTCTCCAAAGAGGACATCCAGATGGCCTACAGGCACATGAAACGATGCTCAACATCACTCATCATCAGGGAAACACAAATCAAAACCACACTGAGATACCACCTCACACCAGTCAGAGTGGCTAAAATGAACAAATCAAGAGAATATAGATGCTGGCGAGGGTGTGGAGAGACGGGCACCCTCCTACACTGTTGGTGGGAATGTAAACTGGTGCAGCCGCTCTGGAAAACAGTGTGGAGGTTTCTCAAAAAACTATCCATAGAACTCCTTTATGACCCAGGAATAGCACTGCTAGGGATTTACCCAAGGGATACAGAAGTGCTGATGCTTAGGAGCACATGTACTCCAATGTTCATAGCAGCACTGTCAACAATAGCCAAATCATGGAAAGGGCCTAAATGTCCATCACCTGATGAATGGATCAAGAAGACGTGGTGTATATATATATATATATATATATATATATATATATATATATATGATGGAGTATTACATGGCAATGAGAAAGAATGAAATCTGACCATTTGTAGGAAAGTGGATGGACCTCGAGGGTGTCATGCTAAGCAAAATAAGTCAGGCGGAGAAGGACAGTTACCATATGTTTGCACTCACAGGTCTAACAGAAGAGCAGGGGAAACCTAATGGAGGACCAGGGGGAGGGGAAGAGGGAAAGAGAGTTGGGGAGAGAGAGGGATGCAAAACCTGAGAGACTATTGAATACTGAAAACGAACTGAGTGTTGAAGGAGGAGGGGGGAAAAGATGTGGTGGTGATGGAGGAGGGGAAGAGCACTGGATGTTGTATGGAAACCAACTTGACAATAAACTATTAAAAAAATAAAAGAAAATGTGAAAAAAAGAAAAAGAAAAAGAAAAGATCCATGTATAGAGTGTATTACTGTCTGGTTTGATGATTAAAAATAAACTTCTATAAATAAATGCAAAACTTTCTCTGGAGAGAAATGTTTTGATTTGCTTTTTATTAATTTTACTTTGGCACCTTTTATGTATTCATACAAATATAAGAAAACATGGGATGTCTGAGTGGCTTAGTTGGGTAAGCATCCAACTTTGGCTTAGGTCATGATCTCACATTTTGTGAGTTGGAGCCCTGATTTGGGATCTCTACTGTCAGCACATAATCTGCTTCAGACCCTCGGTCCCCCTGTCCTTCTGCCCTTCCCCCACTCATGCTCATCAGCTTTCTCTCTCTGTCTCAAAATAAATATTTTAGAAATCAAAAAAATAAGAAAATATGTAAATTGAATCCTCTGGTTAAAGTTAAGTAGATAATGATGTAAAATGCGAAGAGAGCTGACTTATCCATCAAGCAGAGTTTGGCCCCTGCGAGAGGGCCCAGACCTGCCCTCACCCAGTCTCCTTCCTCTGGTTGACCATTTCTCACTCCTTTCTCCTGCTTTCAGCATCTCCCTGATTTCTTCACTGGACTCTGACTCTTCCCTCTTAGAGAAGATCAGTGACATGAAAAGAATTTTGACACCCACCTTGGTCCATTGGATTATTGGAAGTTGAACACAAAAGAAATGTACTGCATTCCACTTTATATTTATACCTGAATTGTGCAGATGTTAACCTGTAAGATTCTGACTATACATTACTCCTCAATATTTTTATTTTTATTTTGTTGATTCATATGCTCCATTACTGAAACATTTTCAATTATATTTTTACAATTTATAGAAACTATTGGGTATTTATCTTCCCTAGTAAGAGCCAGGGATTCACAAAATATATAATTTTCAAATACAGGAAGGTAATTGAAATATTTGTTACTATCTAAAATAACACATGGTAAAGGCATCAGTAGGATGTGACATATGCACAGACAAAAGTTCAGGGATGTTGACCAGAGAATAATTCATGCTGAGGAGGATATGCACTGAAGGTTGCCAAGGACCTTCAGTCCTCCCCCAAATGTGTGTCTGGCCTACTCTGAACTCCCTGTGTGAGGAAGGAACTGAATGAGGAAGCTTGGGAAGATTCATGGACCATCAACAGAACATTGGTTCCCTTGGGATGATGCATTCTCTCTTTATGAGGTAGTTGTTTATTTCCATACATCTACTCCAAATACATGTCTCTTTTTCATTTCTGGTTTTGGACAAAGGCAGTTATGATAAAGAGAACGTGAAGTCAGAAATAAGGAACAGATTCTCAGGAAGGACATAGAGAAATGTGGTCCAAAGAAGAGCTCTACCTGGGGCAGGTGAATAAAAGGGGAAGGGTTCCCTTGCAGAATCCCAAGTGAAGATGGATTTCTTCCCTGTCCTCTGAGAATGAGAGAAGATCTGGGCTCCCCATGGACTGAAGGAGGGTGTGCATCATCCAGTTTCTCCACTGTGTTAGAAGTGTCACAGTGCAGGGAATCACATATAGATGGGGGTCATTGTTCCCAGTCCCACTGGAGCAGGGTCAGGGTCTTCCCACGTGGAAGAGGAGTGGACATCAGTTTCTACTGTCCTGTCTGTCCCACAGCGCCCTCTTGTGGTCAGAAAGCATCACAAACTCTATTTAAACAACGGCTGGCTTATTAGCAGGAGACCTGTTTCTAATAGCTTTTCCTACATCTACAGAAGGAAGACTGGGTGTTGGGACCAGTGATTCCCTAAACCTCCTCTCTGTGGCGTCACCGTCGCCTATAAGGATCCCCAGTTGTCCTGCTTTATCCCCACTTTTCTCCTGCCACATCTCCAGACACATTAGTAGTCCCCATTCTTGTTAGGTCATGGTTTTCACTCACCAACTCACCAATGGGGATTTCAGATGCCCGGTTCACAAATTCATGAATTGTCTTTTTGTTAAATATTCAACAAATTATTCTATTTTGGATAACTGCAGATATGTAGGACATTTACTACAGGATTCCCGATTGATACTTCTTTGCTATAAATGACCATGGCAGAATCATTTTGGCGAATAAATCTCCTATGCCAAGCAAAAATCTAAATACTCTCATATTGTTATCCTATTGTGATTTTATGTCCTGAATATGGAGACTGTCACCACATAGAGATGAAAAATCTCTAATATCCTATTAGTGATAATGCAGAAATTTTCTAAGTGACGACTGCATGTGGGCATCAATGGCTGGTTATCACATGATGCTGGCTTTTGTCACAAGCAAGGAGGACCTAGTGAAAGCCCAGGCAGCACAAGCAGAGGGCTTTGCCTCCCATTCGCACTGACCTGAAGCTCACTGTAAGAGGCGACCCTGTCAACCCATATCTGAGAGTATTGGCCAGTTTCATATCCAGCATGAAAGCCACAATTTATCAAATATGCTGAGTTCATCAAGGCATCTTTGGACCTTCAGAAATGTCTGGGATCCAAGAACCTTCTCATACTTGAGACAGAGTAGAATCTCACAAGATGTTGGGAAAAGTGCCCTGCCTTTAAGTGACAACAAAAAAAACCACACACTGTTTGCCATTATGGGAGACAGGCTTAGGAATCCCACAGGGCTTATACCAATGGGTTAACAAGGCATAGAGAAATAAAAAGCCATAGTATGCTCATACCCAAGTTTGTGTAGACATGATTGGCACCTGGAGAATAGGATGGTGCAAAGGCATCCCAAAAATAGGGGGTTGCTGAATCCCAAAGATAGAGAATGATGGACAAAAACCCAAGATAAGAAAGGGCACAAAGGCTCCAAATAAAAAGGCATATGAGGTAAGCAAGATTAGGCATGCAGGGAAAAAGGGCCCCCAGGAGAATGGGGTTTTCCCAGGAGAATGGGACCAGGTTAGGCAGAACAAGTAAATTGGACTATAGATCACTGTGCTGCAGGTGAAGCAGTCAGAGTGGAGATGGTTAACAAAAGAAAAGGTGTCTTGTTAACCCTGAGGTTATTTCCCCTATCTGTCTTCTCCCCTAGGCTAGCTAAGATAAACAGACATGGTGCCTTCTGTCTGCCCAGTGCCTGGATTCTGTTTTATATTGACCCAAACTGCAAGCACTGTATATCTTAAAAAAAAAAAAAAAAGGCCTTTCCCAGTGCCCATAAGTTAATGTTCACAGTCTCTTTGTGCACTCCCATCACGTCTATAAGGCTTATGATCTTAATGAATATAGGGCAAGGACCCTTATTCAGGATTCTTGTCTTTCCCCAGACATTATGCATCTCTCTCCTATTTTTAAATCCTGCATCCTGCTTTTGTAATACCCAAGTTTCCAATATAGCCCCCCAAAACCAGAGACTACCAGGGAGACCGAGTGACGCATGCAAAAGCAAAGGGCTTTATTAAGAGTTTAGGCTGGCCGAGCCTATGCTTGGGCTCACAGACCTTACCAGTGCAGTGGATTCATGCTGAGAGCCCCGAACAAAGGCGGGGTAGGGCTTTTATGAGTTTGGTAAGGGGGAGTTACAGGAAATGGTGACACAGGTACCATTGACAGCAGGTTTAACCATTCACTGATACTTTTGGTGGGAGTCAATCACAACATTTAGAGTATTGACCAATCACAGAGTGGGCCCAGGACCCTCTCGTAGGGTGTGACTAGTCTTAAGCAATAGGTGATTATCTTATACCCTCCATCTTTAGGCCCCCCCCCCCTTAGAAATGTTAAAGGTGTTAGCTGGCCTTTCCTGATTGGGTGTTACAAGGGTGGTCTCTCCTTTCTTGGGCAGTGTGTGCCCTTCTATTGTCTAATGATTCTGAGAAACTGACACCTAGGCCTCCAAGATCAGAGTCAGTTTGATTCAGACCTGTGTCCTTGTACTCTCTTGTTAAGACAAGAGAGAACGTTAGACCCAGAGTCTACAACATGCCATAACTTTTGAAAATCTCTGCAAGTTCCACTCAAATTTGCTATAAATCTAAAACTTGTCTTAAAATTAAAGTTTATTCAATAAAAAAGAGAGTAAGAGCTCTGTGGAAATCATATGGCATAGAAAAAATAAAGAGGGACAATTTAGATTTCTAGCAAGCCCAATGAAAGACAAACAAGAAATACCAAATTCCCATCATAATAAACTAAACAGTAGAACAAAGAGATCGTTGCCACACTTGGGAAGCGAAGTCACTTAAGCGTCTGACTCTTGATCTCAGCTCAGATCCTGATTTCAGGGTTGTGAGTTCCAGCCCCACTTTGGGCTCTAAGTTGGGCATGATGCCTACTTAAAACAGGGTGGGGGGTAATCATAGAAGAACAATAGATCTAATTGGCCCATCAAAATCTTATTTTTAAATGATGGACTAGTTCAAGCAATTACAAACTTTTGAATAAAAATGGGTAATGTATATACATACAAAATAAGAAATGACATTGACGCTTAAAAATGAAAAAAAATCTTACCATTAACATCTATTAATAGGTAAAAAGGATACTTCCCTAGGAATATAAAAAAAAAATCTATCAGAAAGAAATGAATAACCAGACAATTTTCTAAAGGGAAAAAAAGAAACATTATTGAAAAATTATTCTACAAAAAGACATAGGCTCCAGTTAATTTCACAGAAAAAACAAACAGGTCTTCTGAGATTGGGTGATTTCATTTGTTGTCTTCATATTTAAATATTTTTTCAAAACAGCAAAAAGCCAAGAAAATTAAATTTTTGTAGAAAGCATGTATAATAATAAAAACTGCACTTGATAAACAAAATACAAAAAGAATTACAAATTAATGTTATGAAATATTGATGTAAATGTTCTAAATTAAATACCAACAAAGAGATTCTAATATCACATTAATATATGGATACACCAGGATTATATGTGATTTATTCCAGATATACAGTTGGGCTCAACATTGATAGTCCTCTTAATAAAAGATATTATATTAAAATATGAATCAATACAATTTTATTCCCTCAGTAGAATTTGGAGGAGACTGACCAGTCTAAAACAAATTTATCATAAAAAAACATATAAAATAAATACAGTCAAATACATTTGCAATGTGGTAACACAATCTTTCCTACACACATGTATTTACTGCCACAGCCAACACTTTAGCTAATGGGGTGTAGGGCAAGAATGTTCTACAAGATTAGAAACAGGCAATGTGACCGTTTTTACTCAACTTCCTTCTGCAAGTATTAGGCGATGCAATCTGACAAGAAAAATTACTTGCTAAATGGATCTTAGCATTGTGGTGAGTGGACATGTAGTCATTCCAAAAAATATATATATATATATAATTCAGCAATAGATACTCTGAGGCTGGTGCAGGAGTGAGAGAATAAATCTCCCCCCAAAGCACAAACAACATTGAGGACTAAAGACAGGATGCCACAGCTCTGGAAACTTCTAGAGGTAAGTAAATGACCAACGATCGAGATGCAGGATCCCTCAGATTTAGAGTGGGAATTGAATTAAGTTGGACCTGCCCATCCACAGTTCATGAACTTCAGTGCAGAGATTCTGTCTCATAACTTCATGGAGATGAGACATTTCTGTGCCCTGTGAGACCTTTTGTCTAGGAAGGGGCTGCTATGAGTGACTTTGGGAACAGAAGGGAAAGAGAAGCCTTCACTCCTAGGTGATGTCCTTGGAGGGACCTGGGCCCATGGTGGCAGCAGGAGGAGCAGCAGAAGTAGATGCCTTAAGATGGAACCAAGCAGCAGCTGGGACCTTTGTATCCCAGAAGATGAGAAAGAAATTGTGACCTTAATTCCTATGAGCCTGTGGCTCTGTGTGAGCCCTGAGATGCTGTCACAAGATGGTCAGTAAGGAAAGCCTTGTCCTCAGTTCTTAGCCTAGTGATGGTCAGGGAACCAGAGTTGCTAGACATGGAGCCAGAGACAGATCAGGGTCCCCAGAGGGTCTAATCACCACATTAGATGAAGGTTTGGAGTCCCCTTCATGGGGGCTGTTAGTACCAAAACACATACTGTACACTGTTGGTGTGCCCTGACCCAGACACAGCTAGATTCTGTGTCCCTGGTTCTTCTCTGACTCACCTTGGGCTCTGTCCCCCGGACAGCCTTCCACTGACACCCAGTCATTTTAGCTGGATTTGAGAAAAATCACATAATCTGTGCTGCCAGAGACAGGCTTAGGGGTCAGAATTTCCAAAAAATAACAAGATACTGGGGATAGTGTACCATGAGGTCGTTCTCAGATCACAGTTCAGGCCAAACAAATAACGGGAGCAGTTGAGTTGGCTGAAGATTCGGGGTTGCTCAGTGGAAGCCCATCGCTGTCGGGACAGAAGGATTTTGTCTCACTTCCCCACAGACATGCAGCACTGTGTTTAATGACTCTGTTGTCAAAGTACTGGCAGTTATAATCAGCCTCATCCTCAGGCTGGAGCCCAGTGATGATCAGAGAGTGGGAGTTGCCAGACTTGGAGCCAGAGAATCAACTGGGGATCCCAGAAGGATGATTGTTATTATCATAGATGTGGAGTTTGGGGGCCGCTCCTGGGAGTTGTTGGTACCAGTGTATAATTCACCACTCCAAAAACTGGAGTCACTGACAGTGCACAAGATAGTGACTGTTTTCCGCAGAGCCCCAGACACTAAGGGTGGCTGAGTCAGCACAGACTAGGTCCAGGATCATGAAAGAGGTGAGAGACAAGGAGAACATGATGCCTGGGTGTAGAGGCAAGAGGAGGATGTGGGGTCCCACCTGTCCTCCCAGAGCCCCTTCCCTTTTTCCTACATTCAGTCACCTGTGCAGTGAGTGTAGAGGGTGAGGAGGAGAGGGGACCAGGCCATAGTGGAGACCTTCACTGATCCTACCTTCTGTGGCCCTTAGCTGAGCAGACCTCCCTTAATCTCTCCCTTTACCTCTTTATTCTCTGAGAGAGGAAGGGCCTATCCATGCAAATGAGATCCTCAGCTCTCTGAACCCTCACTGGCCCTGGGCCAGGTCTTTCTGACTAATGGTGTCATGGAGGTGGGCAGGAGAGGGGGTGTGTGGGGCCAGAGGGTGGAGGGGTTACAACTGTGAATCCCACACAAGCAGTGGCAGGTGGCAGGTCTCAGCTCTGATCACCTTTGACACCTCAGAAACATGCCCTAATTGCCCCCCTGGTGTCCAGGCTCAGACACACCATTTTATGACATGGTGACAAGAGCTAGACATAGTTCCTGCCTCTCCAGTCTTTGTCCACTGTCCCATGCATTACAGCCAGGTCATATATCTCATAAACAAATTTCTCTTAGGTCAGGATTAACTCCAGAGAACTGATGACTCCCCATGGATACATGACCTTATCTGTGCAGGACACTAGGTCTTTCCTCTTATATGGTTGCTTCCGGTTTCCAGAGCCCTCCTTCTTCTGAGATTCTCACAGCACTGTGGAGATCAGGACCTCTTCTTTCCAGATTGTGGGTAGAAGCCCTCATGTGCATTCCTAGAGGGGTTACAACCTGACAATCTTTGTCATCTCTCAGTATTTCTATCAGTTTGAAACAGTTCTACACACACTATCGGCTGTGAATCCCTCCTAGGATCCGTTCTCCCAATATATGGCCACAGTCTGCCAGAGCCTTGCCAGGTGAGGCTGTTTGTGGCACTGACCTCAGAGCACAAAGGGTCCACTGGCTGGAAATTCCAGCAGATGCACTGACAGAATTTATGTGTTAGTCACCATTTAGACAACCGTGCACATAAAACATGTGTGTTCGTTTTACAGAATTTAACTCAAAATTGATTTAATCTATGCAGGTACAGTTACTAATACAATTTTCCCACACCTTTGCCTACAGCAGAGAGAACATGAATGGAAATTGTGACAAATAACATGGGTGCGACCACAGTGGAAAAGGAATGTCTTCTCTTCTTTTTCCAATAGGACTCCGTGAACTTTTATGAAAATGGCTTGATTTCTTCTTCTTCTTATTTATTTTTTTACTTATAGGTTTTGGATCCAGAGTCTGTTCCTGCAGGAAGGGAAGTCCACCACTTTGCCCAATGAAACCCCCTGAGGGGCTTGTTCCTGTGAACTTCAGAGCTGTCTCGATGATGGAATTACCAAACACAGACACAGCTTCCAGGATGGAGTGATTAGGGGTCAGACTCATTTCTGGGATAGGCAGAGCCATAGTCCTTGTGCCTTGTCCCCAGCATGTTCAGGATAAAGCAATTGTTCTTTCAGCCACCCATGACTAGAGGAATGAATTTCTATTCTCCAGGGTCATCTGCACCAGACGTTTCTGTCAAAGTCCCACACATGAGTGCAGGAGAGATAAAGATAAGGGAGACTGTGTCCCTGAGGTCACAGACCCTATTACCCTGGGTTGGGACTGAATACGTTTCCCAGATGTCCATCCTGACAGGAGGTGTCACTGGAGAGACTGAGTGAGTAACAGCCAGCCCTGAGAGCACAAGGAGGTTGTATCTCATGTCCCAATGGGCCTTGACCTCGATGGGAGCAGCACTGGGTATGCTGTCCCAGAATCAGGTATTGATCAGCTTCAGACACTGACTGGAGTCCAGAAATGGCCAGGGTCTGAGCTGCCCATGGGCATAGAGACTCCACCTGGGATTCCTGAGCATCAGCCTTGTCCCAGGAGAACAAGTGTTCAGGACATGTCCTGGTTGCCCTGTAACAGGATCCCAGTTACACTCGATGTCACCAGCTGTTTCCTGCTGATGCAGATTCTGCCTTTTGGAGATTGTGACACTGAGGACAGCTGAGTGAGCACAGTCTGACCCTGACTTCTGGAGGAACAGAGAAGCCCAGAACCTGCAGAGTCCAGGACAGTGTTCACTCAGAGAGAAGAGAGAGCTGTGTGTGTGTGTGTCCCAAAATGAGACTAGGAGGCTCCCTGTCCCTCATATGGCATTTAAACACCCTGAGGAATGGTTCTCTGGAAAATCTACCCATGAAACTGATTCTCTTCAATAAAATCCAGGGTCCTGGATCTTGAATTGAAGTGTAAGCATGTTAAGATTTTTACAGGGAAAGATTACACAGGCCAGGAAGACCCATTTGAGAACAGGTCTGTTAATTTACTGAATCAGAAATCCAGGTCTTGTTGAGTTTTTTTAAAATCTCTGCAGACACAAGAGGTACAGCTCTGGGATCTTCAAGTGTCAGGAAGCACAGGGCATAGGTGAGCACACAGCCCCCTCCTTCCTGTCCCTACACCACAGCCAGCATCACAGTCCCCTGGTGTCCTCCGGTGAAAATGGGGAATGAGAATAACACAGTGCTGACATGTCTTGTGAAAACATGACCAATAAAACCTGGGACTTTATGTACAGTGGATCTACTGTACAGGAATTCTTAGAAATTAGTATCTGGAGCATAAGAAACACAAAGCATGTCTTAAAATATGCAGGTCATCCTTTATTTGTGCATTCCTTCAAGTCTCCCCATGAGCAGGGCATCAGTTAATTCTGACATGGGTAAAAATCAGTAAATTCCATGGCCAAATACCTGAAGGTTAGTTGAACACATCCTTTTTAGATTTTATTTTCATATTAATGAGAATGACTTGGCATATTAGGAACAAAAAAATAATGGAGCCTGAGAGTGAGAGCAGGAAGGAGAATGTGAGCGGTTTTATGCAGCTCTATTTTCTGCTCATTCTCCTGCCTACAGATGAACCCTGCAGATGGAAACTACATCAAGATCACTTCCAGTTTTCTCTGAAATCTTAACATGTATATAGAGGTAAAACCTGAAAAGCCAGAGGGAGAGACTAGAGCCTGAGAGACTCAGGAGTAGAGGATAGAAGAGGAGGGAGTGTGTGGGAGCTGTTGTCAGGGAAAGTCTATAAGATCTGGTCCAAATTCACAAGTAGCTTATTCAGAAGGAGGGAACAGTGTCTATGACCTGAATTCTTGTCAATATATCAGCTGTGGATACATCTGTAGTAACACAAGGTTATACTTTTGGAATAAGATGAAAGAACTGATGTGTGGATGAATGTTTTCTGAATGGTGAGTTTAATCTCAAAGTATTTACTCCTGTTCATCTTCTCCAGGTCCCATGGGGATGTGCAGTTGGGCTCTGATAGGTCATCTGTCCCTGTCTTTCTAGGATGCCCTATGCTGTCTCACTTTACATTCAAACATAAGTGTCTCTCCTTCCCCAGTTTAATAACATATCTTTCTGCAGAACAGTGCCCTCTGAATGTGTCTCACTGAAAAGAGGCTCAGAGACAAGGTCTGTGAGACCAAGAGTTTTGGTCTCACTTCCTCATCTGCCTGTGTCACTGTGAGAAGCATTGTTATGTCCAATCAGACAGTAGTAGTCAGCCTCGTCCTCAGGCTGCAGGCCAGAGATGAGCAGAAGCCCTGCATTGGCCGAGGCATCTTTGGACCCAGAGAAGCGGCTGGGGACCCCGGAGCCCTGGTGTTTATTGGAGTCTGAGTAGAACCACAGGAGAAACCGGGGAGGGCTCCCTGGTTTCTGCTGGAACCAGTTTATGTAATAGCTTCCCACATTGAAGCCACTGCTCAGGGTGCAGGTGAGTCTGGCTGTTGTTCCCAGAGATGCAGAGAGCGAAAGAGGCTGGGTCAGCACAGGCTGGGACAGAGAACCTGCAGATACAGACACTCATGGATGATGGATCAGGGACCAGGATAAAGTTTCCCAAGTTCTCATCCAACAGGACTAATTTATTTGAGAAGTCTTCCTTGAGTCCCCAAGGACTGTCTTTACCTGTGCAGTGAGAAATGAGCATGAGGAAGACAGGAATCCAAGCCATGATGACGCAGACTCTGGTCCTCACAGTGGGCTAGGCTGTCCCAGGCCTCCTTTTCTCTCCTACCCTCTGTTATAGGAGGAGCTGCCCATGCAAATAAGTTCTATCACATGACCGCCCAACCCCTCCCTGAGCCTTGGTGCTGAAGTTCAGTTTACACCACACATTGAGGAGGATGGAGGTGGCTTCAGCCCTAGAAAGTGCCCTTGGAGGAAACACCTGCTGAAACAGCATACAGGTCCCTGCTCAGGGGACTCTGTCAGGCCAGAGAGGACACAGCTGCTGAGTCCCCATCAGGAAGCTCTGGGCCCAGTCCTGATGCCTGGCTCCTTTGACTAAAAAATCTTCATTGAGAGCTGAGTAGAGACCACAAGGAAGTCTCACAGTGCCCCCTTCTGGTATTACATGGAAAAATGAAACTATCCTAAGAGTACTATCGAAAAGAGAAAAATGCATACTTTCCTAAGAAGATAAAAAAAGTCTATATTAGAAATAAATTGAGTAAATATACTGAGATAAAAATCAAAATGGAAAATTTTATTATCAACCACTTCCACTGAATAGCAGAAGATATAGACACTTTCACAGGAAACGTCTAACAAAACTTCAGAACAGATGGTTCCACTTGTTTCACTTCATATTTTTTCCATAATATCTAGAAGGATGGAATGTTTCTTAGTAATTTTTAAAGGGCTGTAATAGCACTTTAAGCAATAGCCAAATTATGGAAAGAGCCTAAATGTCCTTCAACTAATAAATGGATAAAGAGGATATGGTCTATATATACAATGGAATTCTACCTGGCAATAAGAAAGAATGAAATCATGCACTTTGCAGCAATGCGGGTGGAGCTGGAAGGTATTTTGCTAAGTAAAATAAGTCAGTCAGTGCAGGACAGATATCATATGTTTTCACTCATATGTGGTTCTTGAGATACTTAGTGGAAGTCCATGGGGGAAGAGAAAAAGAAAAGTATTTACAAACAAAGAGGGAGGGAAGCAAACTACAAGTGACTCTTAAATACAGAGAATAAACTGAGGGTGGATGGGGGGTGGAGGAGAGGGGAAAATGAGTGATGGGCATTAAGGAAGGTGCTTGTTGGGATGAGCTCTGCATGTTGTACAGAGGCCAAATTGACAATAAATTATATATATATTTTTAAAAAGAGGTGTAATAAAAATAAATAAATAAATAAAAGAGCTATAAGAGTGATAAATCTACATTCTAAATAAATTACATGAGATGCAAAATTACAGACAAATAACATTAAATATTAATATAAACATCATAAATAAAATATTAAAAGAGACTCTCATATCCTAATAATAAATCGATATGCTATTACCAGTGTGATTAATTCCAAAGGCATATGCTGGGTTCCATACTGAGAAATATATTAATATTCCAAACCATATTACTACATCAAAAGATATGTTCACATAGTCCCAATTGGTCTTGAAAGAGCCTTTGAGCAAAGGTAGCACTAAATCCTAATAAAAACCACAGAAAAATTCAAACAGATATATTTATAATGTGATAATACACATTCTGTCTCACACACTTGTGATGTAGTCCTGAGGCCAGTATCTGAGTTTATGGAGAAGTGAATGGGATCATATCAATAAACACTTAGCTGTATATTCTTGTGCAGACACAAATAATTCATTTCAGGAAATACTTAAAAGTATACTTTCTGTATTTTATTATATAAGAATTGGTTTCACTTTGTAGGAAACTGACAAGTTATCTTCTAATGTCACTGGGCATTTTGCATTTCCATCAACAATGAAGCTCACCAGTAATGCCCCACATCCTGGGAGGCATCTCATTATGTCATGGTATAGAATGTTAGCCATGCTAATATGAGTCTACTCGTGCCTCACTACTTCAATTTGTAATCTCCAATGAAATGATTTTTTATAGGTATATCAACCATTTGCATATCTTCCTTAGTAAGGGGTCTGTTCATCTGTGCTCAGTGGGGGCACTGAACCCATTACGTAGGAATTCAGAAGCTCAGCAGATTTTTAATCTCAGGAGAAAAAAGTAAACACATTTTCTTTAAGGTTTTTTTTTTTTGGCTTTTTAAAAAATAGTTTATTGTCGAATTGGTTTTCATACAGCACCCAGTGCTCTTCCCTACATGTGCCCTCCTCCATCACCACCACCTCTTTCCCCCCCTCCCCCTCCCCCTTCAACCATCAGTTCATTTTCAGTATTCAATAGTCTCTCAAGTTTTGCATCCCTCCCTCTCCCCAACTCTCTTTACCTCTTCCCCTCCCCCTGGTCCTCCATTAGGTTTCTCTTGGTCTCCTGTTAGACCTATGAGCGCAAACATATAGTATCTGTCCTTCTCTGTCTTATTTTGCTTAGCATGACACTCTCGAGGTCCATTCACTTTCCTACAAATGGCCAGATTTCATTCTTTCTCATTGCCATGTAATACTCAATTGTATATGTATACCACATCTTCTTGATCCACTTATCAGGTGATGGACATTTAGGCTCTTTCCATGATTTGGCTATTGTTGACATTGCTGCTACGAACATTGGGGTACATGTGCCCCTATGCATCAGCATTTCTTCATACCTTGGGTAAATCCCTAGTGCTATTGCTGGGTCATAAGGGAGTTCTATTGATAGTTTTTTGAGAAACTTCCACACTGTTGTCCAGAGTGGCTGCACCAGTTTTAATTGCCACCAAAAGTGTAGAGGGTGCTTGTCTTTCCACACCCTCACCAGCATCTATAGTCTCTTGATTTGTTCATTTTAGCCACTCTGACTGGCATGAGGTGGTATCTCAGTGTGGGTTTTTTTTTTTTTAACTCAGTGCGGTTTTGATTTGTGTTTCCCTGATGATGAGTGATGTTGAGCATCATTTCATGTGCCTGTAGGCCATCTGGATGTCCTCTTTGGAAAAGTGTCTGTTTATGTCTTCTGCCCATTTCTTCACTGGGTCATTTGTTTTTTGGGTGTGGAGTTTGGTGAGGTCCTTGTAGATTTTAGATACTAGCCCTTTATCTGATATGTCATTTTTAACTCTCTTTTCTCATTCTGTTGGTTGCCTATTAGTTTTCTTGATTGTTTCCTTTGCATTGCAGAAGCTTTTTATTTTGATGAGGTCCCAAGACTTCAGTTTGGCTTTCATTTCCCTTGCCTTTGAGAATGTGTCGAGTAGGAAATTGCTATGGTTGAGGCCACGGAGATTGTTTCCTACTTTCTCCTCGAGGGTTTCGATGGCTTTCTGTCTCACACTCAGGTCCTTCAGCCATTTTGAATTAATTTTTGTGTATGGTGTAAGAAAGTGGTCTAGATTCATTCTTCTGCATGTTGCTGCCCAGTTCTCCCAGGACCACCTGCTGAAGAGGCAGTCTTTTTTCCATTGGATAATCTCTCCTGCTTTGTCAAAAATTAATTGATCGTACATTTGTGGGCCCACTTCTGGGTTCTCTATTCTATTCCATTGGTCTATGTGTCTGTTTTTGTGCCAATACCATACTGACTTGATGATGACAGCTTTGTAGTTGAGGCTAAAGTCTGGGATTGTGATGCCTCCTGTTTTGGTTTTCTACTTCAATATTACTTTGGCTATTTGGGGTCTTTTGTGGTTCCATACGAATTTGAGGATAGTTTCTTCTAGCTTTGAGAAGAATGTTGGTGCGATTTTGTTGGGGAATTTATTGAATGTGTAGATTGTTTTGGGTAGTAATGACATTTTCACAATGTTTATTCTTCTGATCCACGGGCATGGAATGTTTTTCCATTTCCTGGTGTCTTCAGCAATCTATTTCATAAGTTTTCCATAGTTTTCATCATTTAAGTCTTTTACATTCTTGGTTAGGTTTACTCCTAGATATTTTGTGGTTTTTCGTGCAATCATGAATGGAATCAGTTTCTTGATCTCTTTTTCTGCTGCTTCATTATTGGTGTATAGGAATGCAACTGATTTCTGTGTCCTGCAACTTTCCTGATTTCATGGATCAGTTCTAGAAGGTTTCTGGTGGAGTCTGCCAGGTTTTCTATGTAGAGTATCATGTCACCTGCGAAAAGTGAAAGTGTGACTTCGTCACTGCCAATTCTGATGCTTTTATTTCCTTTAGTTGTCTGATTTCTGATGCTAGGACTTCCAGCACTATGTTAAACAACAGTGATGAGAGGGGACACCCCTGTCGTGTTCCTGATCTTAGGGGGAAAGCTCTCACTTTTTCCCCATTAAGAATGATATTAGCTGTGGGCTTTTCATAAACTGCTTTTATAATGTTTAAGGAAGTTCCTTCTATTCCGACTTCCTCAAGGGTTTTTATTAAGAAAGGGTGCTGTACTTTGTCAAATGCTTTTTCTGCATCTATCAACAGGATCATATGCTTTTTATCCTTTCTTTTGTTAATGTGATGGATCACATTGTTGGATTTGAGAATATTGAACCAGCCCTGTAACCCAGGAATGAATCCCACTTGATCATGATGTATAAATTCTTTTGATATGCTGTTGAATTCGATTTGATAGTATCTTGTTGAGTATTTTTGCAAATGTATTCATTAAGGATATTGGTCTGTAGTTCTCTTTTTTGGCTGGGTCTCTCTCTGGTTTGGGTATCAGGGTGATTGTGGCTTAGTAGAGTGAGTTTGGAAGTTTTCTTCTATTTCTATTTTTTGGAAAAGTTTGAGAAGAATGGGTATTAGCTCTGCTTTAAATGGCTGGTAGAATTCCCCTGGGAAGCCATCTGGCCCTGGGCTCTTCTTCGTTGGGAGATTTTTGATAACAGATTTGATTTCTTTACTGGTTATCGGTCTATTCATGCTTTCTATCTCTTCCAGATTGAATTTTGGCAGTGCATGTACGTTTAAGAATTTGTCCATTTCTTCTAGGTTGTCCAGTTTGTTGGCATATAATTTTTCATAGTAATCTCTGATGATTGTTTGTATTTTTAAGGGATTGGTTGTAAAGGATCCTTTTTCATCCATGATTTTGTATATCTGGGTGCTCTCTCTTTTCTTTCTGAGGAGGCTGGCTAGAGGTTTTTCAAGTTTGTTTATTTTTCAAAGAACCAACTCTTGGTTTCATCGATCTGCTCTACTGGTTTTTTTTTTTTATTCTATATTATTTATTTCTGCTGGGTTTGGGGTGCTCTTGCTGCTTCCCTTCTAGTTCCAGTAGGTGCTCTGTTAGAGTTTGAGTTGGTGCTTTTTCTAGTTTGCTGAAATTAGCCTGGATTGCAATATACTTTCCTCTTAGGACTGCCTTTGCTATATGCCAGAGATTTTGGATTGTTGTATTTTCATTTTCATTTGTTTCTATATATTTTTTAATTTCTTCTCTAATTGCCTGATTAGCCCAATCATTCTTTAGTAGGGTGGTTTTTAACCTCCACATTTTTTGAGGTTTTCCAGACTTTTTCCTGTGGTTAATTTCAAGTTTCATAGCATTATAATCTGAAAATGTGCATGGTATGATCTCTATTCATTTATACTTATGGGGGCTGCTTTATTCCCCAGTATGTGATCTATCTTGGAGAATGTGCCACGTGCACTCGAGAAGAAGGTGAATTTCCTAACTTCAGGATGCAGAGTTCTAAATATATCTATCAATTCCATCTGTTCCAATGTGTCGTTCAGGTCCATTGCTTCTTTAGTGATTTTCTATTGCGTTGATCTATCCATTGCTGTCAGTGGAGTACTAAAGGTCCCTGCAATTAGCACATTCTTATCAATAAGATTGTTCCTGTCTGTGATTAATTGTTTTATGTATTTGGGTGCTCCCAAATTTGGCACATAGATATTTATAATCGTTAGCTCTTCCTGATGGAGAGACCCTGTAATTATGATATAATGTCCTTCTTCATCTCTTGTTACTGCCTTTACTTTAAAGTCCAGTTTGTCTTGACACAGGTATGGCTACTCCACCTTTCTTTTGGCTTCCAGTCGCATGATAGATATTTCTCCATCTCTTTACTTTCAACCTGAAGGTATCTTCAGGTCGAAAATGAGACTCTTGTAGACAACAAATAGATGGATTTTGTTTTCTTACCAATTCTGCTACCCTGTGTCGTTTGGTTGGAACATTCAGTCCATTTACATTCAGTGTTATTATCGAAAAATGTGGGTTTAGAGTCATTGTGTTCTCCATAGAGTTCATGTTTATAGTGGTGTCTCTGGTACCTTGTATTCTTTGCAACATTTCTCTCATAGAGTCCCTCTTAGGATTTCTTGTAGGGCTGGTTTGGTGGTCATGAATTCTCTCAATTTTTGTTTATTTGGGAACACCTTTATCTCTCATTCTATTTTGAATGACAGGCTTGCTGGCTAAAGAATTCTTGGCTGCATGTTTTTTCTGTTCATCACATTGAAGATTTCCTGCCATTCCTTCCTGGCCTGCCAAGTTTCATTCGATAGGTCTGTAACCACTCTGATTGGTTTCCATTTGTATGTTAGGGCCCTTTTATCCCTAGCTGCTTTCAGAATTCTCTTTTTATCTTTATATTTTGTCAGTTTCACTATGACATGTCATGCTAAAAGTCAATTCAAATTACGTCTTAGGTCTGTTCTTTGTTCCTCTTGAATTTGAATGTCTATTTCTTTTCCAAGATTTGGAAAATTCTGTTATAATTTGGTCTAATATCCCTTTAGGACCTTTCTCTCTGTCTTCCTCTTCAGGAATTCCTGTGATACGGATATTGTTCTGTTTGATTGTATCACTCAGGTCTTGAATTCTCTTTTCTTGCCGGTGGATCAATTTCTCTCTCTTTTTTTCAGCTTCCTCTTTTGCTATAATTATATCTTATAATTCACCTATTCCTCTCTCTGCCTCATCAATCCTTGAGGTGGCTGCCTCCATTTTATTATTCACCTCATTTATATCCTTTTTTTAACTCATCACACCTATTTTGAAAGTCCCTAGTCATTGTCTCAGTTGCTTCTTTGATGCTTTTCTCAACCCCAGCGATTAATTTTATGACAAGTTTTTAAATTCTTGATCTGGTATATTGTCTAGATCTGCCTTGAGCAGTTCTGTGGCTGTGACTTCTTCCTGGAGGTTCTTCAAGGGAGTGTCCCTTCGTTTTATCATTTTTGCTAGTTTTCTGTCTCTTGTCTGCTTTAAAAAGCTCATTGTGCACTATGCACCTGTTAATATTGCTTTGTTAAAGGAGACGTATTGGCTGTCCAGGGCCTGTCTTTTTAGGAAATATTCTTTTAATGGTGTCTCTCAGTTTCTTTTGTTGTGCCTTTGAATATTTTATTTCCCTACTCAGCAGTATTTAGGACTCGCTACGCACACTTTGGCTTGTTTCTTTCTTGGTGTAGCCCTAAGAGGGAATACAGACAGACAAACACAAAGATAACAGAAGCACACAAATGCACAGACAAATCAAACAAACATATTAAAAAGGGTAGAGAAAAGAGAGAAAATGGAGAGGAAAGGGATGAAAAGAAGAGAAGAAAAAATAATAAAGGGAATCAGATATAACAAAGAACAATGGATAGTCTAAAAGTGTATGACCAGTTGCGGGGAGAGATAAGGATGAGATACAGGAGAATATATCTGGATTGCAAGAAAGAAAAAAAAAGTGGGAGAAAGGAGAGAGCTAATTAAGGAGTAAAAATTTTTTTAAAATTATGTAAAAACGGTAATAATAATAAAAATAAGTACAAAAAAAAAGAAAAAGAGATAAAAAAGAAAAAAGATAAAAGAAGCAGCAGCTCCCCCTTGCGGATAGGTGTGGTTTGGTGTAGTAGGTCTCGGGTGCTGCTCTCAGAGGCTCTGCCTTGGTGGCTGCAGAGAGTAGAATGGCAGCACACCAAGCTCCACTGGAACTAAGCACTACAGGCCACTCTACTGAGTCCGATCTCCTTGTGCCACAGCTGAGCCAAGTTGTATATTCTAGGTCTGCTGTGGTTCAAAGCCCTAGTCCATGCACTTTTACGCTACCACAGATGACATGTACTTGCTTTGGCGGCTAACTTCCTAGGGGGAGGGAGCAGTTTCTCTAGGGGCTGGCAGGGATTTATGCTGCTGCTGCCAGATGCTAGTGCACGCCCTCACAGATGCCACAGACTCCCAGCCCCCAGCCAGGATAGTGATTGTGTAGGGGGAGGGATCAATTTCTCTTGACTCAGGCCGGATTTGCACTGCCGCTGCCTGAGGAAAGATGTGCTGCCTGAGGCGAGGATCGCAGCAGGAGGTGAAGTGCATGCCCTCACAGACACCACTGCGGACTCCTAGCCCCCATGTGGGATAGCAATCACATGGCGGGGGCAGTTTCTCTTTGCCCCAGCTGGGATTCACGCTGTTGCTGCCTGAGGCATTGGACGCTGCTGGAAATGAGCTGCATGCTCCTGCAGCCAGAGCGTGTGCCCTGGCCTCCACTGCTGTCAACTCCCCGCCGGAATCATGTAGGGGTAGGGGCTACCCTTTCCCTGGGACCCGGGACTCGCGCAACCAATGCTGGAGGCGAGATGCACCATGGAAATGAGGTATGTGCTCCCACTTTTGCAGCCGAGGTCGAATTGAGTGCCCCTGGGGCCACCGCCATGGCCGCCGACTCCTCGCTGGGATGGCACAGGGGTGGAAGCTTTCTTTCCCCTGTGCCACCCGGGTTTGGGATTTGGGCTACCCAGCAATTATATATGGAGTGAGAGTTTCTCTCTCCGAGTGCACTTAAACATTCTTTATCTCTTCCCCAGAGAGAGTACTATGAGTGTGTTCAGTTTCTTTTTCTCTTCCCTTTGTCTCTCAGGGACTCCACACGCTTGTCCTGTGGTGGGTTGGGGCTCCCACCTCCTCTGTCCTTCTCTGGCTGGCTCGTTATCCAATCTCCCCAGTTTGCACTCACTCACTCAGGTATCTTTGAGGTTGTCTTCTTTCTGGAGTCTGTATTTTCTCCTTCCACTCTTGCAGATGAGAGTAATTTCACTCTCAGTTCGATAGATGGGGCAGACGAAGTTTACAGAGCTCCCTTCCTCTCCACCGTGTTGGCTCCTCCCACTATCTTTAAGTTTTAAGAGCTCAGAGAATTGTCAGTAAAGCCCAGGATGGTAACAGAAAACATGTAGGGGACTCTGCAGAAGGTCACTTGGTTCTCTTGTTTCATACAACCTTTAGTACTGTTGTTGATTTGTGGCCAACTACTGTGAGATTCTTAGGCCCACAGCACCCCCTGCTCCCCACTGCCCAGGACCCACCTCAGCTGGGTCTAAGGTATGACTGTTATGACCAAGATTTCATTATCATCCCCAAAACTCAGAGACTTTTGGGAAGACAGAGTCATGCATGCAAAAGCAAAGGGCTTTATTATTACAGGCTTAGGCTGGCTGGGCCTAAACTCGGGCTCACAGACTTTACCTGCACAGTGAATCCATGCGGAGAGCCCCGAACAAAGGCAGGGTAGGGCCTTTATGGGTTTGGGAAGGGGGAATTACAGGAAATAGTGACACAGGTATAGTGATCCAATCACTATCACCTATCAATATTGGCAGTAACTTTAACCACACATTGTTATTTTTGGTGGGAGCCAATCACAACATTTAGAGTATTGATCATTTACAGAGTGGGCCCTTTCCTGTTTGGGTGTTACAAGGGTAATCCCTCCTGCCTTGGGCAATGTGTGCCCTTTTATTGTCTAATGACTCTGATAAACTGACACCTAGGCCTCCAAGGTCAGAGGGGAACTTGAAACCTGTCTTGGAGTCAGTTGGGTTCAGACCTGTGTCCATACAGGACAGCACCTGGACAGAACCCAGGGCTTGATCAGAATCTGTCCAGGGACACCCCAGCCTGTCCTCTAGAAGGACAGAGACCCACATTAGGGGGCAACCTCACACAGCACAGCCTCCTCTCAGGGCAGAGGTCTCTTCAGCTCTGTCCACACCCACTTTCCTGTGTTTAGAGTATTGTGGGGCAGGGGCCGTGAAGACACCCTTCCAGGGAACCTGTCTTGTGTTTCCCTAGAGCAGAGTGACAGAGGGACAGAGACTGCTAACCTGCAACAGCCCCATTTAGGTGCCACAGGAAGCCTGGCTCACTCCTATGTACCCCCCACTTATTCCTGATGTGACTGAATGAAGGCTTTGTCTCAGTTTCCCTCCGTTCTCAACCTGTCTGCCAGGAGAAGCTTGATCATAAGTATAAGAAAATTTTCAGAGAAGCTGACCTCACTACCCAGAGTGTCTGACTTCTCTTGGAGAGGAGCGTCCCAAGGGAATAGGAGGAGTTCACAGCACTCCCAGGATGAAGCTGGAAGAACACAGGCCTAACGGCAGTGCTGAGGGTTGATGTGCCCCCAACAGGAAGGAAAGTGCAATGACAGACAATGGCTCTGGTGGAGGGGAAAGGTATTGTAAGAGGGCAGGAGGGAGAACAGGCACAGGTATCTTTCTGATGGGAACTCCGGATGGAACAACTGAGGGAACAGGAGCTGCCTTCTGTGTGATGTTAGTTATGAGAGCCAGAGTGAGGGACACTTGGTTTTGGGTGTTCTCCCAGGACTCCAGACACTTAGGCACAGGAAGAGGCTCCAGGGTGCCAGTTCCAGCCCTGTCTTATGTCTCTGTGAGAGGGCCCCCCAAGCTTCCCCACCGAGGTCACCAAGCTCCTCAAGGTCCAACTGTCAGCACAACAGAAGCCTGTTTCCCAAGCCCAGGGCTTTCCTGGAAAAGGCAGAATTGATGGACTCCCTTCCTGTGTGACATCACAGATACTACTGAGACCCAGGTGTGAGCAGCAAGGTCTCCTAAGCAAGATGTTCACCTTTTACATAATGGAATTTTCTGCACACTAGAGCATTGTCTAACTCAAGATTTGTGAAAAACTCCACAAATATTTAGAGGGAATCAAAAGTGACACTTTGGAAGTATGGGTTGTGATATTTATCATATAACTCTATGAACGAGTTCAAGATCATTATATATCATTGCTATTAATAAGATGGGTGTTGGCATCAGACAAAACTAAGTTCACATGTATCAACTTCTACTTCTTTAACACAGAGTAAGTGAGTGTGTGTGTGTGTGTGTGTGTGTGTGTGTGATTATTACTTAGCACTCTGGCATATAGTAGGCACATTACATGGGTTAGCTATTCCATGGATAGAACTCTTAACCATGTTTATGTTACGGCTGCTCACAACTTGAGAAACACTATGCTGCGCTTGAAAACTACACTCAACAAAATTAGTCTTTTGGAAAAGCACAGTATGAAACCACTTTATGCAACTAGGATGGACAAAGGTAAAAAGACATAACTACAAGTGCTGGCAGGTAAGTGGAGAAAAAGATGAAACCCTCATACAGCCTTGCTAAAAATGTCACCTTGCAGCTACTTCGGGAAACAATTGAGCAATTGCTCACAAAGTGTGCCTTAGAATTTACACGTGACCCAGAAAATCTACTTAGTTTTACACCCAAGATGAATAAAAACATATGTAAACACAGTAGCATGTACAGGGATGTTTATGGCAGCAGTATGGTTCATTGACCAAATGTGTTAACAACCCAAATGTCTATCAACTGAAGAATAGATAGACAAATGGTCGGATGTCCATACAACAATCATGATATGACAATAAAAATATCAAAATACTTATCAATGCTGCAACATGGATGAACTTCTGAATCACTATGTGAAATAATTAAATGAAAGACAGTTCAATAGGGCCCCATGTTATATAATGTTAATTTATATAAAATACATATACTGTTGGTCAATCCATAAGCACAGAAGGCAGATCATTATGTATTAACTGATGCATGGAGAAAGTAGGGGGTGACCATTAATAAGTGGGGGATCTTCTTCACCTGGCACCATCTGCAGATGCAAACGCCAGGGCCTCCTGTGCTGTTTCCACTTCTCTGATTTATTGGGGAAATTATAGGGATGGACTCAGCAAGGCCCACAGGTTTCCTCCATTCTTGAGCCTCAGGAGAAGCAGAGGAGGCAGGGCAGGTTCAGATGGATGGATGTGGACTGGTGCTACTGGGGACTTGCCCCCTCCTGAGATGCTGTCATTTTAGTAAATCAAGTCAAAGAGTGATCAGGTAGGGATACATGATAGGGGAAGGATCAGAAATTGCTCCAGGAACACATATGGCCAAGACAGGACTGGTGTAAATGGTCCTTGGAGACCAAAGGAGAATGAGTCCATTTGCGGAGGCATAGATGGAGTCCAGACAAACTCAGGGCAGGCCAGTCTGACAGACTTTAGGGTTCCCAACAGGCTGTCTTGCTCACATCTAAATATTATTTGAAGCCAGGCCAAAGGGCATATACTATGTAAAAGAGGAACAGGAAAGGTGCCCCTGATGAGCCATTTCCAAAATTCTCTGACCCCTCACCTGTGCAGAGAGAAGAGTGATAAGGAGAGGATCCCAGGCCAAGAATAGTGAGTTCCCAGAGTTGTCTTTCTGAATCACCTGAATGGAGACATGACTCACCTACAACTCTATGTTCTCCTTCAGGGCTGTTGTGAGGTGGATCTTTTTCATCTGAGTGTCCCCAAACCCTAAATTCCCACAGCCTCACTGGCATCCTAGCATAAGCCTTAGTTCCCCTTAGGATGGAGGAAAGACATGGCTCCTATAGAATCTGCTGCAGTGAGGAGGGAGCCTGACACTGGATGTCCAGTGCACATGGGAGGTCACACACACAGTCACATCTCACTTTGGAGAAGATTCTGTTGTTCAACATCCTTGGTGCCACAGACAGCTGCTCTCTCTGCCTGAGGAGGGAAAGAACACTTCCCA
Organism: Helogale parvula; assembly: GCA_004023845.1. NCBI lineage: Eukaryota > Metazoa > Chordata > Mammalia > Carnivora > Herpestidae > Helogale > Helogale parvula. The sequence continues at coordinate 79,904 of PJEM01005056.1, forward strand.
GAGGCACGCTGGGATCATCAGATGTAGAAGGAAGGTAACCTATTCTTGGCAGTGATCCCAGGGAAATGGCCATTGACCATTTGAAATCCAGAGATCCACCACAAGCTTCTGAATCACTCACATCTCTGAGTCAGGCCTACACCTGAGGCTGGCATTGAGGGAGACCCACCTCTGTCCTTGTCCATCATCTTCTTGGAGGGGTACTTTGCCTTATTTCTTTGGAAATGAGATCAATAAGAGAAGATATTAGCAGTGGAGCAAATGAACTCTTTAAGGAAAGCGAAAGAACATTTGCATACCCACATGTCCCAGGAAATCAACATGGTGGAAGACATGACAAAAGATATCACCCTGATGTAGTTAAGGTCCCAGACATGGCAGGGGTGACTGTCCAATGCAAACAGAGCTCAGGGGAGGTTTTAGTGCCACTTGCAAGTGGCTCTGGAACACTGTGTCAGTTTAAAAGCTGCTGTGCCAGGTACTACAGTAGGAGTCAGCCTCATCCTCAGGCTGCAACCCAGAGATGAGCAGGATCCCTGCATTGGACAAGGCATTCTTGGACCTGGAGACGTGCCTGGGGACCACAGAGTCCTGGTGCTTATCTGAGTCTGGAGTGGTACTACAGGAAATACATGGGAAGGCCCCCTGCCTTCTGCTGTACCAAATAATGTGGTAGGCCCCAAAACTGAAACCACTGCTCAGGGTGCAGATGAGTCTGGTTTTTGTTCCCAAAGGTGGTAGGATGGCTGGATCAGCACAGGCTGGGAAATGGAACCTGCAAACACAGACACTCATGGGTGATGGGGCTGGGATCAGTGTTGTTTCTCAAGCTCTGAGCCAGAGGTATTGAAGCAGGTAAGAAATTAAACCTGATCCCTGAGGCCTGTCCTCACCTGTGTAGTGACAGAGGTTCATGGGAAGGACCAGAGTCCAGGCCCTACTAACACAGCCCCTAGTCCCCACAGTGGGTTGGGCTGACCCAGGCCTACTTTTCTCCTCCACCCTCTGCCACAAGAGGAGCCATCCATGCAATGGGTTCCATCCAATGACAGACCAGTCCCTGCCTGAGACCCAATGCTGGAACTCAGCACACACCACCACAGCGGAGGGGAGGGAATTTGACTTCATTCAAGGGTAAATCTCTGGGAGGAAACACTTGTTGAGATGACACATGTCCCTGCTCAGGGGTTCTCTGCCAGGCCAGAGGAGACACAGTCCCCTATCAATGAAGATAAACCCCACTCCCAGACTTGGGTTCCTTTCTATGAATGGTCTTCCATGATCAGCTGTGCTTTCCTACCATGCCCTCTGCTGGGCACAAGGCACACACCTCACTGTGGTACAAAGCTCTGAGTCTTTAGCTACTTTCTGCCACTCACCAGGTCCCTGTCTTTTCATACACCAGTGGTCTGATTCCTAGTACAGGGTTCACCTGCTATATCTGTGTCATGTATTTCTTGCCAAAATTATGTCTTCAGTCATAAAATTCCTTTACATCCTATATATATATATATATATATCTATATACCCTAGCTATATTTTCTCACTCAAGGTCTTAATTTAGTACGTGGGCAGTGCCACCAATAAATCTTTACTTCCTCACTGTACCAAGGGTGCTACACTGTGGGAACGGTACCAGGATGGCTAGAATCAAAGGCCTTTTTATAAATTCCTGTACCCAGGATGACCCCTCTCCCTCAGACACTATTCTTAAGGAACTTGGAGGGATCAGCCTCATTGAACTCAGTCAGGTCCTCATTCAGTGGCTCCTCACTGCTCCAGACATAACCCCCGGCCTAAACTGTCTTCATGGTCTTGTCTCGCCTACCTCCCACCCACTGAGCAACCCCACCCCTTGCTTTCTGGCCTCCAGCTTCTCTCCTTTTCTGTTATCGCACAACCCTGGATTCCCATCCATTCCATAATCTCCAAGCATTTTCCTCCTCACTTTGTTGGGTAGAGATGGGCATCAACATGAGTTCATGGAGAAATTTTGGCAGCTGAGTGTCTTCCAATAGTAGGACATCATCATCACAGATAGGAATAGAGAATTTTAAATCCACATATTGTGAACCGTTTTGCAATTACAAACAGCACAAAGAAGAGTGCAAAGAACCCCTGCACCCACCACCCAACCTCAACAGTCATCAATAGGACTCTTCTTGTTGAATATCCCACCCCTTTTTGTCCCACATACTGCTCCTTTGCTGAATATGAATCAAATACCACCACGGCATCAGTGGTGTATGGGGGTCACTGGCATATGAACTTCACCCATATAAGCTTGGGCATGTTACCTACACATTTAATACTCCAAAACTCTTGTTTATTAAAGCAATGAATTCCAACTACTCTCACATAAATTTATGTGTGCTGTAATCCCCCAAGTTGTGAGCTAAGTGAACTACTGTCCTATTGAAACAGTGAAGGAAGAGCAAGGCAACTAACTTTTGTTACTTTACCACTTTGATTACTGAGGGAGAAAGTTGAGGCAGCATTGCAAACTCTCATCTTCCAATTGAAACAAGTACAGATCTTATGATAATGCAGCTAGAAAACTTTTTTTAAAAAAAGGGATTAATGTTTCAAATGGATTTTCTATGACCTTGAAATGAAAATACTCTGGCTATATTCCTGCAGTCATATTTTATTTTGAAACTTAATTTACAATTAAGAAAGATCTCAGAAGGGACAGGAAGATTTATTTTATCTTTAAAATTTTTTTAAAGTGGTTCCTTTTTTTAAATAATAGTTTATTGTCAAATTAGTTTCCATATAACACCCAGTGCTTCTCCCCACAAGTGCCCCCCACCATGACCATCACCCCCTCCCCCTTCCCCTTCCCCTTCAGTCCATGGTTCTTCTCCAGTATTCAGTAGTCTCCCTTGATCCACGTTGCTCACTCTTCCCCGCTCTCTTTCCCCCTTCCTCTCCCCATGGTCCCCTGCCAGGTCTCTCCTGTTAGACATATGAATGCAAACATATGGTATCTATCCTTCTCTGCCTGACTTATTTCGCTTAGCATGACACCCTCAAGGTCCATCCACTTTCCTACAAATGGCCATATATCATTCTTTCTCATTGTCATATAGTACTCCATCGTATATATATACCACATCTTCTTGATCCATTCATCAGTTGATGGACATTTAGGTTCTTTAAAACTTTTTTAATGTTTATGTATTTTTGACACAGAGAGAGAGAGAGAGAGAGACAGAGAGAGACAGAGAGAGTGAGTGAGGGAGAAGCAGAGAGTGAAGGAGACACAGAACTGGAAGCAGGCTCCAGGCTCTGAGCTGTCAGCACAGAGCCCATTATGGAGCTCATCATACACAGGGACCTTGAGATCATGACCTGATCGGAAGTTGGAGCTTAACCGACTGAGCCACCCAGCCTCAGACCCAAAGGGCTGAAACTTCCAGGAAAAAAATCTTTTATTTTTTTTTTTACACAAAATAAGCAATTTCCAAGAGGATGGTTCCATCAGAATTGTGTTACCAACACTGGAACATTGCTGGACTCTGAAAATGATTAAATGCAAAGTTTAAAAAAAAATGTGTACCTGCCAGTCTACAGAGCTATCAGTGCTACTTAACATGTTTGATCCAACGATGTCATTTTATTTCAAAATCTGTGTACAAGAAATTTGGTTTCTCACAATGGGACTTACTGCTGATTCCTGGTAGGCTGACACTGCTCTCTGATCAAATTGTATTCTTACAGTAGATATATGTTTATTTGTATAGTTGGGCTTCTCACTTAGATACACAAGACCCAGCCTGGGAGCGATGATCAGCTTTGGGCCTCTCTCCATCACATGCATGCACACACGCGTGCGCACACACTCCCCCCCCCACACAAACACACACACTACCTTCCTAGGCAACATTCTGATAGTCTACATGGCATCTGCATGGATTTTGTCTTTTGTTGGAAATATGTTGTACATTCTGCCTAAATCCTGCCTGAAAAGTCCTTTGTGGAGTCATAAACATTTTACATAACAGTGGAGACGCTTATAGGGGGGCACTATTCTGAACCAGGATCCTAAGGGCTTTGTTCTATGGTTATTATCAGTTAAGTTACTAACTGCCTCAATGAAAGTGTCACTACCTGGAATCTATGGCCCAAGGTCTTTTGTCTCACTTCCTCTTCTGTGTCTACCACTGTGCTGAGCACCGCTGTCATACACCTGACAGTAATAGTCAGCCTCATCCTCAGACTGGGGCCCAGAGATGAGCAAAGTTGCCATATTTGTGGTGATGTCATCTTAGGCTGGGGATCCCAGATCCCAGCTGGTTGTTTGGTTCTGAGTAGTAGTACAGGAAAAGCCAGGCAAGGCTCTCTGGCTTCTGCTGGCACTTGTATCTGCTTTTCCCACAAAAACTGAGGTCCCTGTTCAGGGTGCAGCTGAGTCTATCTCTTGTTCTCAGAGATGGAGAGGGAAGGTGTCTGGGTGAATACAGGCTGGGACAGGGAGCCTGCAAACACAGACAGTCGTGGGTGATGAGACATTTAAGCTGGGAGTTTCTGTCTTAGTGGCTGATAATGTCTGGGAGCTCACACAGAATGTGATGTTGTTCACAGCTGAGCAGAGTGAAACAGGAGGAGGAGAGAGGAATCCAGGCCATCGTGGAACAGCTGCTGGTCTTCCATATGGAGCTGGGTTGCCTCAGGCTTTTCAAATCCTTACTACTGCCCCCAGAGAAAGAAAAGCCTGTTTTAAACAATTTGTCCCCTCAGTGTAGATGCTCTTAGACTCTACATGATCACTAATTTAGGACTTAAGAAGCAATCAGGGGATAGGAGGCTGAGGATAAGGACTGCTCTGAGTGACACCCAAGAGGGAATGGGGGAAGCAACTTTGGGAAGAACCATAGGACCCTCCCCTGGAGCTTCTCCCAGGCCCTGAAGGCATGAGGCTGCTGGGTCTCATCAGGGAGCAGAGGGGGGCTGTTCAGCCTCTGGAGCCCTGAGGCCAGTGATGCTCTCCCTCAGCTGTGATAGTCTCCTGCAGGGCCCAGGGAGATGCAAAGTGCCCCCTACTGGTTCCATGTCCACCTGCAGGGTCCTCAGTCTCCTGAGGTCAAATTAGTGTCCACATCTGTGTCATCAGCATTCAACAGTTATGTGACCAACTATGTGAAGTACCATGTTGGGTCTGATTTAAACAACATGGATGTGCTATCCGTGATTTGAGAGGCTGACAACACAGTGGAGAACATCATGGGTTCACAGAGGAGAAAATCAAAACAGGGTCTGAAAATCCTCTAACCATGATGGGATGTGATTTTACAGAGTATCAAAACCGCCTGGTGACTTTGTGCAGGGAACAGAAGGATGGACACAGCAGAGCAGGACTTAGTAAACTATGTGGTCAGGGAAGAGCAACTGAGACAGGAAAACAGGAGGTGGAGACACAGGAGGCTGTGCTCACAGGAGATACTGAGGACTATGAAGCAGAAGGAATTTAGGGAGAAAAGGGAGAAGTGGGTAGTGTGAACTGGGGGTTCCTGCTCTGACTGACCCAACAGATGGTGCTGCTGTTTACTGCAGGTGAGCATTAGACAAGGAGTTGGTTCTATATTAAGAAAATACTTGAAGATTTGGGAAACAAGTAGAAATACTGAATCCTAAGTGCTAAAATGGTCAACCCTGACCTTGTTTGGCAGCACGGAGTGATTGGCTGAGGCTGATATCCAGGCATGGTGACAGTCCCCAGTGCAGGGGTTTATGTGTAGGAGGGACAGGAGCCTGGGACTTGACTCTGAGTACCATCCCCATGTAAACAACAGGTAAGAGGAGTTCGGGAGATAGAGTCCCTCAGTCCAGGCTGGCTCTGGTGCCCAGTCCCTTCATCAGTCCTGTGGCATGTGTGTTAGTGACATCCTATCTTCTGTTCTGGGTCCCAAGTGGTGAGCTGGGTGTATGTTTTGGTAATATCAGCACCTCCTTGTCTTCATCATGTAAATATTTCAGAACAAGAACTGAGCATACCCAAGTTATGTTTGGTGGGGATGTTTCCAGACTTTCACATCAGAGGGCGATCTAGGAGGAACCATGAGGGTACATGAGTGTGGAGCACTGAAGGTCAGGCTGAAGTACCTAAGACAGGAGGAATCATGAAGAAGTGGGAATGGGGAAAAACCCAAAGATCTCACCCATCTGTATATCCCCAGGATCTCCAACCAAGGGAGGCAGAACTATAAGCACGTTCTCATCACCTTCAGCCATTAGGGGCTGGACAAGAAGTCCCATTGCTGTGGGGACAGCAGGTTTTTGTCTCACTTCCTCACAGGCCTGGAGCACTGTGTCAGCACCTCCTGTAGTAACATCAATAGATTGGCAGTAATAATCAGCCTCATCCTCGGTCTGGAGCCCAGTGATGGTCAGAGAGCCCGTGTTGCCTGACTTGGAGCCAGAAAATCTGTCAGGGACCCCGGAGTGTCGGTTGTTATTAGCATAGATGAGGAGTTTAGGGGCCTTTCCTGGGAGCTGTTGGTACCAGTTCACACCAATACCGATATTGGTTTGGCTTCCAGTGCAGGAGATGGTGACCTTCTGACCTAGGCCTCCGGACACTGATGGTGGCTGAGTCAGCACAGACTGAGCCCAGGACCCTGACCATGGGAAAGAAACAGAGACAGTGATGATGTGGTCTACAGACAAGAGAAAGAATAAGGCCCCGCATGTCCTCCCAAGACCCCTTCTCCTATCCTTGCATACAGTCACCTGTGAATGAGTGAATGAGGAGGGTGAGAAGGAGAGGGGTCCAGGCCATGGTGGAGGTCATCAGTGATCTTGCCTTCTGTGGGCTCACAGATGAGCAGACCTCCCCTGATCCGTTCCTTCTCCTTTTCATCCTCTGAGAGACAGAGGGCCTATTCATGCAAATGAGGCTCTCAGCTCTTAGACACTTCACTGGTCCTGGGTCAGGTCCCTCTGCCTGAAGATATCAGAAGGATGGGCAAGGGAGTGGCTCTGGTGGTATAGGGGGTGGGGAGGTCACAGATGTGAACCCTGAGCAGAGGGCACAGGCAGTATCAGGTGGCAGATCCCAGCTCTGATCAACCGTGACCATTCAGAGACAGGTGATGCACCCTCCCTGATATCTACACACAGACACTGCATTGTGTGACATGGTGACCAGAGCCTGTCAGAGTTCTTGCCTCCTCACTGCTCCTTCAGACCAGGTGTCCCCTTATGTGGCCTTACATAACCTCAGGAGACACTGTGTTGTACTGAAGCTCCACATAGGGAGTCTGTCCACGGCTCCCATGGTTGTTTATCGGATGGGACTGAGGTACTGACTCTTGTACAGCCACACAGATGAGGATCAGGCCCAGAACAGTGAAAGGTCCACACTGACACATGGCAAATTTTGCACAGGAGGCTGATTTATTTCCTCTTCCCTGGTTCCTCTCTGGTTTCAGAGTTCTCCTTTCTCAGAAGTTCCCTCAGCACTGAGGAGACAAGGAGTCCTCATTTCTAGGTTGTGGGTAGAAGCCCTCATGTGCATTCCTACAGGGGTTTGTCATCTGTCACCACTTCCACCTCCATGAAACAACAGTTCTCCACACACTGTGGTGCGTGATTCCCTCCCAAGATCTGTCCTCCCAGCACACAGACACAGTCTGCAGGAGCCCTGTGTGTGACATTGACCTCAGAGCACAAGGATAAACCTGCAGGAAATTCTTAGAGTGAAGGAGTGACAGCTGCAGGTGCTCTGACATGGACCTCGTTGCAGACTTTATATGCCTGTCACCACTTGGACAACTGGTACCTTAATATAAATGTGTGTGATTTTTATACAAAACCTCAGCAGTGTAGGAATGTTTTAAATGTACTGACAATGTCATTGTGAAGATGCAGATACAATCACCAGTGTATTTTCACAGATTCATGCTTATTGCTGAAAGAATATGTACTGAAAATAGTTGAAAAAAATGAATGGCAAAATAATGCAAATAAGTGCCTTAATCTAGTTCTGGGTTGGCTAGAGGGTCTATAAATTTGTTTTTAAATTATTTTATGTATCATCATCATCATCATCATCATCATCATCATCATGCTTTTTATGTAGTTGGTCTGGTCCTGAAAGTAAAGGAGGAGAGCCCAACATGGTGTCCAGGAAAACACCATGAGCAACCTGTTTGTATGAACTTCAGAGCCATCTCAGTGATGGAATTACTTAACACAGTAATAGTCAGCCTCGTCCTCAGGCTGCAGCCCAGAGATGAACAGAAGCCCTGCATTGGCAGAGGCATCTTTGGACCCAGAGAAGTGGCTGGGGACCCCAAAGCCCTGGTGCTTATTTGAGTCTGAGTAGAATCTAAGAAGATATGGAGGGAGGGTCCCCAGCTTCTGGTACCCATATATGTGGTAGCCCTAACACTGCAGCTGCTGTTCAGGGTGCACTTGAGTCTGAAAGGTGCTCCAGGAAGTGCAGAGGAAGGATGGATGGGTCAGCACAGGCTGGGACAAGAATTCTGCAAATCCAGATACAGCAGATTGTAGAGAACAGACAGGCTGCACTTGCTTAGGGACCTGGACCAGAGGGATTTGACTCAGACTAGAAGCCTACCTTGGGGCACTGGGTCCTGTCCTTTCCTGTGCAGTGACAAAGGAGCACAAGGAGGACATGTTTCTAGGCCATGGTAACAAAGTCCCTTCTTAGGCCAAAGATATGGGGCTGGACTGCCTCTGGCCTGTCGTATTCCCTCTCCAATGGCCTCACAAAAGAGAAGAGCTTAGTTCTTAGACAGACTAAAGTCTGAGGGAGAGTTCAGGGTTTGTCCCGTGAGAGGTGCCAAGCAACAAGCAGCTGCTGGGAATTCCATAGACCTGAAAGCAGGGCATTCTTCCCAGTCAGAAGGGAAACAGCTGCTGAGACCTCATGGGCACACATGGGCACCAATGCCCTGCCCTGGCAAATTTGGGGGATTACACAACAGATGAACCCCACTGTCCTGATCCTGAGGGAGGCCCACCTCACTTCCTATGCCCATTGGTCAAACTGCAGCACTGGGTGTAAATGATGTTGGGGTAAGTTCAGATAGCCCGCTCACTGTCAGTCCTCAAACGCCCATGCCCTTGGGGTGACCCAAGTTCCTGGCGTATATTGATTGATTTCTCAGATAGAATCCTTTCCAAATGAATCAGTAAGTTTTTATTCTACCACAATGTTAATATTATGTTTTGAGAAGTTTTTACTTTATACTATTAAAAAGGCATAGTCTATCATAGATAATTAAATTATGCTCCAAAGCTGAAGAGGTGAAAAGTGTGGGTATCTCAGAAAACAGTAACACATGAACTCTCCCACCTGTTTCTCTCTTTCATGATCTTCATTGCACACAGACTAGAAGCATCTGGCATGTGGAGCAGAGCAGCAAATGTGCTATGGACCCAGCTCATGTCTGTACAGATGAAAAAATGCTCAATATTAATTTGGCCTCTGTAATAAGATTAATAAATGAGGACATGACTGTTAATGTCATTTGAATAAGAAGCTTCTTGGGGCACCTGGGTGGCTCAGTTGGCTAAGCATCCGACTTCGGCTCAGGTCATGATCTCATAGTCGGTGAGTTCTAGCCCTGCATTGGGCTCTGTGCTGACAGCTCAGAGCCTGGAGCCTACTTTGGATTCTGTTTCCTCTCTCTCTCCCCCTCCCCAGCTCATGCTCTGTTCTCTCTGTCTCTTGAAAATTAAGACAGATTTAAAAAATTTAAAAAAAGAAGCTTCTCATAAGACAGTAATGAGGTCTCAGAGACTAACTACTGGTTCATGTATTTGAGAGGTAGAAGCCCTCCTCACCACCACTAGCAGAGAGGTAAGGAGGAAGCACACAGTCTTGTAGGGTCACACTGGGAAATGGACTCACCCTGAGACAATGGGGATGGGGGCACATGACCACAAACCACCAATCAGAAGAATGAGGTCAAGGACCCTCCATTCCCAAGGTGGTGTTAACTACTCCCTCCCCTAATTTTCTCTCCTGCCTCTAAGTCTGAGCCCATGAGGAGGTTCAGGTTTCACTGATCTTTGTGGAATGCCACTACCAACATACCTCATACAATGACGGTCAGCCTCGTCCTCAAGCTAAGTCTTTTAAATGTGAGTGTGTCTTTGTTCCTAGAGATTGACCTGGAGAATTCATCAGGGAAATCAGATGGGTGTTTGTTTACCTGGTAGATAAGGGTGCAGGGAGCCCAGTCCGGGGTCTGCTGGTATCAGCTTGGGTAGTTATTTGTAGAGATTAATCCAGAGCTAAAAGCACAGGTATGTGTGACCATCCTTCCTGGGGACACTAACAGTAATGTCTCCTTGGTCACCATAGCCTGAGAATCCACTCCAAAATCCAGCAGGAGAGACCAGTATTTTTATGAGAGACAAAAGTCACTTGAGTCTTTAAGTGCAGTATGACTTTTCTTACATCCTGGAGTGATTCCTAGGAAGTAAACTCTTCTTTACTCATCCTCTGTTTTTTCCTGAAATGTGCCCTACAAATACTTTATTAGGATAACAGATAGGAGATGACTGTTTATGTTCATGAACTGATTAGCAGAAAGGGGAGGAGGGATAAGAGGGAGAGTGAAATTTGGGGAAAGAAATGACTCTAGGCTTCAAGACATAACATGATATTAATGGATAGAGAAAGAACATTCCAGTGGGACACTGAAGGAGAGTCCAAGGTAAAAAAATACCAGGAAAGCTCAGTTGTGACTCTTAATACTAGGCTTTGTGTCCCAGATGGGCAGAGTCACAGTGGGATGGAAATCAGGCAGACTGTGATCGCACTCCCCGTGACCAGGACCCTGTGAGGTGGGACACTCAACAATGACACAGAGGTGATCCAAGGAGCCTGAAGGAAGGAGTAGCCCCGAATGGAGTGTGTGGACAGAAGGAGTGGTTCCTGTACTGGCCCCTGAGTCTGTTCCTCACCTGACAGTGTAATAGCAAAGGAAAAGGTCTCAGGTGTGGGGTGGTCTGGAAATGTTTGCCATTAAGGTTTCTGGAAAACTTTTTTTTTTACTTTCTAAAAACCTCTGAGAAGAGGAAGCCTTCATATCAGGAATATGTTTTCTGTTTCTATTTCTCATGGGACTGCTTGCATTTCATGTCAGAACCTCACACCTTTGAGTGTGTATGTTTTGGGCTGGAGTTGATCAGATGCAGGAGCATCAGAATAGTCAGTGGCTGAGATGTAGTTTTAAAAGACATAAAGTCCCTGGCCTGTGTCCTCTGTGCAGATTGTCCATAGTCCATGCTCCAACCTGAATTATACAGAGGATGGAGGGAAGATGATATAGATGGTGGGGACTACTTTGGTGATTCTTCCATCATTTTCTTCTTCTATTTGGACCCCAATCTCCCAACTGCATGGTTAGTCAGTGAGTCCAGGTCCCACCAGACAGTCACTGTGTTACCCAAAGCAATAGGTATCCCCTCCCTGGTTGCTATGATGGTGTCTGGGAAGATGGTGATGTGATGTGATCCAGCCATCCTGAAAACTGGGCTTCCTTATTAGTGGGTCAGTAAGGGCCAGGCTCTGTCATCCAGAGGTTATGTTGTGTGAATATTACCTGGGACTGCAGACACATTTTCCCCATGTGGGAAGTCAGTGTGAGACACGATACGTTTTCCTTATGTGTCCTCTTGCTTCGCCAAGACAGTGTCAGCCTTCAGAGCATGGGGATCCTCCCTGTCATTTCCACACTGTGATCTGAGCCCCAAGCCCACATAGGTCATGTAGTGAGGGTTTGGTTAATGCCACGCATGTATAACATGTGGACAGTTGACTATCCTGAGTCGTACACAGCTATACTCTGTGTCCCTGGTTCTGTCCTGGGTCTTTGATATACACTGAACGGTGTCCCCTCAGATTCGTATATGGAGACCCTAACTCACATTGTGGTTGTTTGAGATAAGGCATCAAAGGATGTAACTGTGGATAAATGAGGTTATAAGGCTGGTGCCCTAACAAATAGGGCTGGTGTCTTTATAGAAGAGGTAGAGACACGATGAGTGAGCACACATGGAAATGCCACGTGAGGACCCAGGATGAATGTAGCCATCTGCAAGCCAAGGAGAGAGACTTCGGAGGGAATCAAACCTGAAACCACCATGAACTTGGACATTAAGCCTTCAGAATTGTGAGAAAATAAATATCTTTTTATTTGCTCAGTGTGTGGTATGAAATTATGGCAACCTTAGCAGACAGGCACAATCCTCAGAGACTGTCCCCAGGATAACTTTCCCCAGCATCCAGGAATTTCTGTTCCGTTTGCATAAAACAGAAAATATACTCCTACAAGGACAGAGTATGGTGACATATTCAAGAGAAAGTTCACTGGTTTGAGTTTCAGACCTCAGATTTAGGGAAGCAGCTGTTTTGGCAGAAGATAGGGGCTGCACAAGGAAAGTCCATCACTAAGGGGACTGCAGGTTTTTTTGTCTCACTTCCCCACAGGCCTGGAGCACTGTGTAAGCACTGAGACTGTTGTCCCATGCTGAGCAGTAATAATCAGCCTCGTCCTCAGCCTGCAGTCCAGTGATGGTCAAGGATCCTGAATTGCCAGACTTGGAACCAGAGAATCGATTGGGGACCCCTGATGGTCTGCTATCACTCCAATAGATGATAGTTTTGGGGGCTGATCCTGGGACTTGTTGGTACCAGCTCACAGAATTACCACCAATGTTGGAGCTGCTTCCAGTGCAGGAGATGGTGACCTTCTGGCCCAGGGACCCTGACACAGAGGATGGCTGAGTCAGCCCAGACTGGGCCCAGGAACCTGGAAAGGAGAGAGACACAGATAGGGTGATCCTGAGGTCTGGACACAAGAAGGTGGAAGCAGGGCCCACGGGTCCTCCCAGTACCCCTTCCTCTCTCCTGAAATTCAATCACCTGTGTAGTGAGCAAGGAAGCTGAGAAGGAGAAAGCACCAGGCCATGATGTAAACTATCACCAATCCTGTTTTCTCTGGCCCCACAGCTGAGCAGACCTCCCTTAATCTCTCTCTTTTTCATCCACTGAGGGAGGAAAGGCCTCTCCATGCAAATGAGGCTCCAGCTCTCTGACCTCTCTCTAGCCCTGAGTCAGATGCCTCTGCCTGTGGATGGCAGGGGGCGGGCAAAGAAGTGGCTGTGTGGGGCAGGCGTTGGGGAAGTCACCGCTGTGAGTCTCGAGCAGAGGGCACAGGCAGCACAGGTGGTATGCCTCAGGTCTCATCACCCCTGAACCCTCAGAAATGGGTCCTGTGTGCCCTCTGGTGTCCAGACTCAGAAACGCCATTGTGTGAAATGGTAACCAGAGCCCACTTGAGAGATTTCCTGCCTCCCCATTGCTTTGTCCACTGTCTCATTACTAGGGCCAGGATGGGTATCCCTGTAGGTAGCCTCCCATAAGCTCAAGCCAGACATTCTGCTCTACTCAGACTCCTCAGGAAGAGTCAGCCCATGTTTCTCTGTATGTTTCATGAGTCAGGACTGAGGTGGTGTTTCTACAAAAATTCCACTTACATCAGAATCATGTCCAGAGCAAGGATTAGTATCAATGGATACATGGCCCCTTCTGCATAGGATTCTGTGTTCTTTGCTTATTATATTCTTCTTCCCCGATTGCCAGATGTCTCCTGATTTGAGGTTCCCACAGTACTGAAAAGAGAAGGAGAGCTTCTTTTCAGGCTGTGGATAGGAGCGACTAGGTGTATTCTTAGGGGCACTGGGCACTAAAAATCTTTATTATCTGTCACTATTTCTCCTTATGTTAAACAACAGTTCTCCACACACTGTGGTTAGTGATTCTCTCCCAGGATCTGTTATTTCAGCACATAGACACAGTCTGCAGGAGTCCATGTGTGACAGGGACCCCAGAACACAATGGGCAAAGCTACAGGCAGTTCTAGGAGGGAAGGAGTGACAGCAGCGGGTGCTCTGACAGGATCCAGTGACACAGTTTATGTGTTAGTCACCACTTAGGCAAGTGTGCACTTTAAATGGGTGTGTGCCCCTGTATACAAAGTTTCTCTCAGTAAGAGTGATTTAAACTCAATGACAATGTTATTATGAAAATGCAGATACAATCACTAGTATAGTTTTCACAGATCTGTACTTATTGCAGAGGAAAATGGATAGAAATTGTGGGAACAATGGAGAAGGGATGCCTTCTGTTCCAGGTTGAATAGGAATCGATAAACTTTTTCAAAATACACGTTTTTTGTGTCATGAGTTTAGCGTGGTGGAATTTTTCTGCAAGTAGGGGAGCCCAACATTATATCCAATGAAAATCCATGAGGGGTATGTTTCTATGAACTCCAGAACCATCTCTGTGGTACAGTTATCAGCACAGGCAGTTTCCAGGAAAGAGCGATTTGGGGTCAGACTCATCTCTGGGGTGAGCACAGCTCTAGCCTCTGTTCTTTGTGTCCAGCATATTCAGGATAGAGCAATAGTTCATTAAGCCACCCATGACTAGAAGGATGAATTTCTGTTATCCAAGGCCAATTGGACTGAAAACTTTCTGTCCAAAGTCCCATATGTGAGTGTCGAGATGGTGGAGATAAGAAGGACTGTATTCCTGAGGTCACTGTCACTGTGGCCCTTGGTTGGGACAGAAGAATTTTCAGCAGAGGTCCAGAATGGTGCAAGTGTCACTGAAAAGACTGGAGGAGTGACAACCCATCTCTGGGAGCACACAAAGTTTGTGTCTCACATATGCATATACCTTGAGCTCTGTGGGAGCAGCACTGAAGCTGCTGTCCCAGAATCAATGCACTGATCAGCCTCAGGGGCTGGCTGGAACCCAGAGATTGTCAGGGACTGAGTTGCCCATGGGGACAGAGACTCTCCTTAGGATTCCTGAGCATCAGCCTTGTCCCATGAGAGCAGGTGTTCAGAGCATGTGCTGGTTGCTCTTATGACAGGACCCCAGTCACACTGGATGTTGCTGGTGTTTTCTGATGATGGGGATTCTGACCCTGGGAGTACTGGGTGAATACATATTGACCATGATCTATGGAGAGAAAAAGACAGTGGGAAACTGAAGAATCCAGGACACGATACACTCAGATAGAGGAGAGATGTGTGTGTGTGCATCTGTATGTGTGCATTTGTGTGTGTAAGACAGAAAAAGGGAGACAGAGAGAGAGAGAGAGAGAGAGAGAGAGAGAGAGAGAAATATGTTTCATGTATCTGCTGAAGTTTTTCCTTCAGAGGCCAAATACGTAGACAAGTGTCCCCCTGTCCCTCTTATGTCCTCTTTCCATTCCCTGAGTGCTGTCTCCATGAAAATCACTGGGGTTGGCTCTCTAAAGACCCTTCTGTGTTCTGGAACTTGGAGCTAAAGAAAGCTAGTGTCTTGAAGGTCACTTCCTTTGCACAAGAATGGAATTTACACAAAGAAAAGGAATTTGGCGAAGACTAGTTCTGATAGGAATTCCACTGAATCAGAAATTTGTGTCTTGTGGATGGGCCTTTTGTCCATTTTCATTCTAAGAGATACATATCCCACCGTTGTGGGACTCAGGTCTCAGGAATCACAAGACAAGAATGACTATACAGTTCCTTCTTCCTGCCCTTCACATCACAGTGCCCCCAAGGTCCCTGGTTGCCTCCCTGGGGGTGATCATGAGAGACTGCCTTCTTTTATTTTGGAAAAAAACTAATGCATGAAACTTCATTGTTGGGAGCAAATGTGTGTGGCTGAGTTAGCGTCTTTGTGCTCTTAGAAACAAATATTCTCAAGAACAAGAAAAGTTATCATGTCTTGAAATATGTAGCCAACCCTTCCTTTGTTGGCTATGTCAACAGTTACCTTTTGTGGAGCCTTGGTAATTTTGAAGGGGGAAAAGTAATTGTAATAATAGCTTCTGTAAGCAAATCATCAAAGGCTGAATGAACATTCATTTGTCAGAATCACAATAATATTCTTGTCATATTAAAGAGATTTACTGAGGCTGGTGGCCATGGAAACTACAAGAAGAGCTGAGAGCAGGAATCACATGATGAAGGGATTTCATGCTGGTCCAATTTCTGTGAATTCTCTTCCCTAGAGATGAACCCTGGAGAGTGGAAATTACTGTAAGATTTTACTTTTCTCTGAAATCCTAGTATAGAGTTGGAGCTCAAAATAGCCATAGGGAGAGACTGAAGGCCTGAGGAAGGCAGGAGAAGAGGGGAGAAAAGAAGGGTGTGTGTATGGGGTGGGGGGGCCTGAGGTGAGTCTGAAGTTGTGACTCACTTTTTGTCAGGTGGGTAAAATAGAACATTGTCCCTTAACCAAGGTGCTTATTAACATATCGGGTATGGATGTGTCATCAGTAACACAGAGTCACAGTTTATGGCCTGAGATTTGTGGATGAACATGACTAGTTCACCTTGTTCAGCTGAGACAACAGTGCTGCGTAATCTTAGAAACGATATAGCAGTCTCTTTGCCCTGGATCCTGACACAAAGTTTCTGAAATTTTGTCATTCCCTAAGTGTCAAAAGCACTAGAAGCATCTTTGTTCTAATGAGGTGACTCTGGGTGGGCTCCTGGATGGCTTCTTATGGAGCTGGTCCCCAGAAAAACCAGGCCTTGATCAGAGCTTGTGAATATTCACCCCCTCATGTTTGAGAGAGAGGGCAAAGGCTGACAGTGCAGTTAATGTCAAACTACATCTACCTGAATTTTCAATAAAATCCCAAAGTACAGTATTTGAAGAGCTTCCAGGTTGGTGAACACATCCACACCCAGAACATGATGCACCTCCACTCCACGGGGACAGCTCTGGTGTTCTAGTGCTCAGGACCTTCCCAGACCTGACACTTGGTATCTCTTCATCTGGTTGTTCACCTGTCCTCTTCATCATATCCTTTAATGAGCTGACAAAAGGAGTCAGTGGTTCCAAAATACCTTTCACAAAAAGGAAAATGATAGAACAACATTTATATTAATATTCTAAAATATTAATAGAAATATTTTGTATAAAATATTAGCAAAGAGACCTCAATACCATATTAGTAAATTGGTATGCCATCATTAAGTGCTATATATTCCAATGATACAAGTTGAGTTACATAATAAGAAACAGTGATATATTACATACCATATTATTACATCAAGATATATGATCACATTGCCCCAATTGGTCTCAAAAGAGCCTTTGACCAAATTTAACACCATATCCTAATAAAGGCCACATGAAAATACAAACGGATACGTTTATAATATGGTAATACACACACTCTCGCACACACTTATGATGTAGTCCTGAGGTCAGCATCTTAGTTCATGGAGTAGTGAGGGGACCATTTCCACAAAGATCAAGAACAGGGAAGGGGCATCTGGGTGACTCAGTAAGTTAAGCTTATGACTTTGGCTCAGGTCATGATCTCACGGTTGGTGGATCTGAACCCTGCATTGGGCTCTATGCTGACAGCTCAGAGCTTGGAGCCTGCTTCCAATTCTGTGTCTCCCTCTCTCTCTCTCTGTCCCTCCTCCGCTTGTCCTTTGTCTCTTTGTCTCTCAAAAATAAATAAATGTTAAATTTTTTATTAAAAAAAAAAGAACAGGGAAAAGAGATCTTCACTTCCATTATTTTTCAACATTATTCCTCAAAAGTTGGAAAATGTAATTAAAAAGTCAAATCAATGGTTAATACTTAACATGGATGGGAAAGGACAAGTGGTCATTCTTGAAGATCTAGATGGATGTCATGGCCTTAGAGAGGCCTGTGCTGCTGCTGCAGTGACAGCAGAGATCTCCTTGGTGAGTAATTAGTCACTGACTGTGACTAGTACTGGTGACAGTTGGTAACAGAGACACGATGGATGGAGCAGGGACAGCAGAGAAGAGGCTGTCTCCCACTTGACCAGGTGAAGAGCCCTGTGCAAGGTGTAGGGCGGTGACCCTGGATCTGAAGTGACTATTTTCTCCCACTCTGGCTGCGTTGTAAGTTGCCAGAGTCCAGCTCCAGCAGGTCCAGGGTCCCCTGAAGGATGTACGGTGTCGGCTAGAGAGAGAGATGAGAGAGCTGCACGTTTCATTCTTGGTCACCAGGGAGACATCTCTGTTCAGTCCACTTTAGTGTCCTTTTTTTATTGGTTAAGCAATAACATGACATCAGAAAATAGAAATTGTTTACAGTTTTAACTCTTAGTGATAAGGTGTTTCAATCATCAAAGGTGTACAGAGACAAGTTTTACAGAAGTACTTTTGTAGAACCATTCCAATTTATTCTTGGAATCAGTCCCCAAGGTTAGCAACAAACCTATCTTATTTTGTACGGGTTGGTTTTTGGCCAATAATTATGACTTTGTTTTTAATTAACATGTTATAACCAAATCATGTAATGCACTTACAGTAAGGTTAAGTAAATTTTACAATCAAGAGAATAACAAGATGTTTTTAGTAAAAACCAGGATAATATACATATTATTTAAGTTAGTAATGCTAAAACTAAAACATAGGTTAAATTGTATAAAGATAGGCTGGGAGTTATTTTATCTAGCTCATAAACCACAAGAGAAAGAATGCTTGTTAACAAGTTGCTAGAGAAAACCCTTTCCTTGATGTAAACATAGTGGGGGCCCTGTGTGATGACCTTGCACCTGGGTTTCTAGTTTCTTATCCATCCTCATAGCTGAAGTCAGTACAAGGGAGGCTATTTGGACCTCAGTAGCAAAAATATATGCAGCAACTGATGTCCGGTCCTTGTCTGTTTCTTATCTGTAAGTTAGGCTCTATTTCCCCGGGCCAGAGTTAATTATAACTCTTGTGTTCTTAGCCCCCCTTATGTTTTGGTCTGCAAGCTCATTAGAAGAGCCTTTTAGCAAACATCTGCAGCACTTTGGTCTAAAATCCCTTATGCAGGGGCAGGAATATGCCTTTTCTTATGGGGGATATCGGTCTGATTCGGAACATTGGGAGGCCTAATCAATAGCAACAGGCTTAATTTCACGTGGGCAGTAGTAGCAGAAGGAGATACCAGTTCTGCCTCTCATGACAGGAGCCGTGCAACGTCTGCCATTTCCTTACTGTGACCGTGTCATCCAGCAAGGCCGGTGCAGCTCCTGGCGGTAAATGATGTTAGTAAACACATATATGGGGCTTCTGTCCCAGACCCAGAATAGTTCATATTGCAGAAGTTTCCAGTGCAGAAATTGGGGACCTTTGCTCAAGTGACCAGTATACTTAAGAGATGCATTGTGAGTCTGGTGTCACTGCTTCTGCTCCTTGATGAGCTGAGGAAAGGCTAGGTTCTGTGTGACCTCAGGGACTCCTTTTGTAAAATCTGGCAAAGACTTCCTGTTTAAAGGTTTGATGGAGAGACTCCAGGACATGGTGGAGACTCCACAGAGCTCTGTCTCATGAGATTCCATTGCAGGGATTCTGCACACAAGCTCTCTTGTCCTCTGGGCAAGTCTCCTGAGGGCCCACTCCTCCTTGGAAATACATTCTATCTGGTCCTTGTCTATCAGCTTCAAACTTATCAGATGCCACAGACAAAAAGGAGATGATCCACATTTGAATCAGTTGATGAAACAGCCAGATCCAAGAGCTTGCAGGAAACGGGGCTCACAGGTGGAAGCCAGTCACACAACAATGAGGATACAGTTTCCCTAATGCCCCTCCAGCCAGTTGAGAGGCTTTACAGTAGTGGGGCTCAGCCCCTCCACTCTGCAGGCCCTACTGCATTGCTGCCCTGCTGCATTGCTCCTCTGCTGCCGTCAGCCGAATGTTCCCAGCTACTGTCATACCCTCTGCACACCAAGAATACTCATTTTGACAGTGGTCTTTCTGATGTTGTGATCCAAGAGAGTGGAGTAAGAAAGGGCCTTTCTAAGTCCGTTATTGAAATGATGACACTCTCATATTTAGAAATTTATCTCAGTGGAAAACTAGTATTTATTTCAAATTATCCACGTATGCCAACAATATCCCTGGAACTCCCACACATATCATGTTCACAGATGCTGCACCTGGTAAATGTAAGGGCAGTGAAGGAGTGTCCCTGAGGCACACATACGGGGATACTGCCTGTGTTCATTTGGGGTGTACATGGGGAGTTGGGACAAAGACCTCTGAACAGAGCTGTGGTAAGTAAGGTGTTTGGCGAGTCCACTGATGTCCCTGCAGAGAGCTGGAGGATCCCTGGGTCAGAGGTCAGGGCATGTGCTAAGGCCAGGAAAATACAGGAGGCTGGTTGTAGGTGACTCTAGCGAACATCCAGTGGAGATGGAATCAGACCATGGTGGAGGTCATCACTGATCCTGCCTTCTGTGGATCCACAGATCCCTTCCCCTTTTCATCCTCTGAGAGAGGGAGGGACCATCCATGCAAATGAGACCCCCAGCTCTCTGACATTTTACTGGCCCAAGGTCAGGTCCCTCTGCCTGAGGATGGCAGGTGGGTTGAACAGGGCAAGTGTTCTCTGAGGTCACACCAGGAGCGTGGGAAGTCATAGTTTAGAGGCCTGAGCAGAGGGCACAGGCATTGTCTACCAGCATGTCCCTGCTCTGATCATCGATGACCCTCAGAAGCAGGTGACAACCACCCCCTAGTGTCCAGGCCCAGAAACAGCATTATGTGACATGGTGACCAAAGCCCATCAGAGAGAGTTCCTGCCTCTTCACTGCTGTGTCCTCTGTTCCCTTACTTCAGGCCAGGCCCAGTGTCCCCCTATGTGACTTCTCATCACCTCAGGACACACTGTTCTCTACTCAGGCTCCACACAGTAACTCTGTTCCCAGCTCCCTTGGCTGTTGATGGGGCAGGACTAAGGTGGTGACTCTTGTACAACCACACAGATGGGGATCAGGGCCAGAGCAGTGGTGGATCAACATTGACACATAGCCAGTTCTGTGCAGGGGGCTGATTTCTTTCCTCTTCCCTGATTCTTCTCTAGTTTCAGAGTTCTCCTTTCCCAGAAGTCCCCTTAGCACAGAGTAGACAGGGAGCTCTTCTCTGAAAGTTGAGGGTAGAAGCCCAAGTTCTTCGTGTGCATTCCTTGAGGGGTTACATGCTGAAAATCTTTGTCATCTATCACTATTTCCACTTCACATCACACACTGGGAATAATGGAGGTTAGATTCACCACTGGGGAGATCCCTGGGAGGAAGTACCTGTTAAGACAACACACATGTCCTTGCTCAGGGGACTCTGCCACACCAGAGGGGACACAGCTGTTAAGTCCTCATCAGGGAGCCGAGGGCCCAGTCCCCAGTCCCAGGTTACTTTGAGTGAATGGTCCTCACTGGGCCCTTGTAGAGACCACAGGAAAGTCCCACAGCACCCCCTCCTGGCTGAAAGGGACACATCCCACTGTGTCCCACAGCCCTGAGAGGCAAGCTGGTTTCCTAAGCTCTGTTTATTTTCACATTACTGAGCTGAATCATGGGTAACATGATCCTATATTGCTGCCCATTAAAAAATGTAGTATTTTTCACTCTCCAAAGAGTGGATTTAGAGGCATTTACCTCAATTAAGTGGCAAATTGTCAGTTCCTTGCAGAAGATACTGCACACCTCATGTCCGTCCTGTGGCTTACAATTGGGAACATGTCTGTCTTGTGAATGTTTTAAATCTCCTGTGCATGAAAGCAATGTATTTCAGGGAAAAGATGACATGTTGGCTAAGGGGCTAGTGTCCAAAATCTATAAGGAACTCACCAAACTCCACAACTGAAAAACAAATAATCCAGTGAAGAAATCGGCAGAAGACATGAATAGACACTTCTTCAAAGAGGACATCCGGATGGTCAACGGACATATGAAACGATGCTCAGCATCACTCATCATCAGGGAAATACAAATCAAAACCGCACTGAGATACCACCTCACACTGGACAGAGTGGCTAAAATGAACAAATCAGGAGACTATAGATGCTGGAGAGGATGTGACGAAATGGGCACCGGTGGGAATGTAAACTGATATAGCTGCTCTGGAAAACAGTGTGGAGGTTCTTCAAAAAAATTAGCAATAGAACTTCCCTATGACCCAGAAATAGCACTGCTAGGGTTTGACCCAAGAGATACAGAAGTGCTGATGCATAGAAGCACATGTACCCCAATGTTCATAGCAGCACTTTCACCAATAGCCAAATCATGGAAAGAGCCTAGATGTACATCAACCTATGAATGGATCAAGAAGATGTGGTTTATAAATATAATGGAGTACTACATGGCAATGAGAAAGAATGAAATCTGGCCTTTGGTAGCAACTCGGATGGAACTCAAGGGTGTCATGCTAAGAGAAATAAGTCAGGCAGAGAAGGACAGATACCATATGTTTTCACTCATAAGTGTAACAGGAGAAACTTAACAGAGGACTATAGGGGAGTAGAAGGGGGAAGAATAGGTGGGAAGAGAAAGGGATGCAAATCGTGAGAGATACCTGAATGTTGAGAACAAGCTGAGGTTTGATGGGGAAGGAGGAGAGGAGAAAGGGGGTGATGGGTATGGAAAAGGACACGTGTGCGGAAGAGCACTGGGTGTTATATGGAAACCAACTTGACAGTAAACTATGAAAGAAAAAATAAAGCAATGCATTCCAGGTAGTGTCCATGAAATTGAGTATTATGTTAAACTTCCATATTTTCAGGTAATTTCATTGGCTTAATAGCTAACAGAGAAATGGAAAAACAATGAAATTATATTTGTTGAAGTCCTATTTAACAAGTGTCATTTTTATGTTTGTTTTTTTTTTATGGGCTGTCCTGAAAGTGTCTTGTTTAAACATTTTTATAGAAACCCAAGATCTTGAAGATTTTCTCCTTTTTTATGTTTATAGTTTTATGTTTTACAGTTATGTCTATAGTCCTTTTAGTGATTTTTATTTTTATTTTTTTACACCTTCAACCTCATTTTGTTTTATTTTTTAATAATAGTTTATTGTCAAATTGGTTTCCATATAACACCCAGTGTTTCTCCCCACAAGTGCCCCCCACCATGACCATCACCCCCTCCCTACCTCCCCCTCCCCCTTCAGTCCATGGTTCGTTTTCAGTATTCAAAAGTCTCTCATGATCTGTGTCCCTCACTCTCCCCATCTCTCTATCCCCCTTCCTCTCCCTATAGTCCTCTGTTAGGTTTCTCCTATTAGACCCATGAGTGTAAAAGTATGGTATCTGTCCTTCTCTGCCTGACTTATTTCACTTAGCATGACACCCTCGAGGTCCACCCACTTTGCTACAAATGGCCAGATTTCATTCTTTCTCATTGCCATGTAATACTCCATTGTATATATATACCACATCTTCTTGATGCATTCATCAGGTGATGGACATTTAGGCTCTTTCCCTGATTTGGATATTGTAGAAATATAAAAATAGAAAATGCTATTAGAGAAGCAATCTACAGAAATGCACAAGATACAGATATTTTCACAGGGAACATCTAACAAAACTTCAGAATTTAGATGATTCCAGTTTATTTGCTTCATTTTTTCATAACATCACAAGGTATGAAATATTTCTTACTTCTTTTAAAAGTGTTCTAAAATTTTTAAATACACTTTCAAAATACCTTCACAAAAAGGAAAATTACAAACCAGTATCATTAAATATTGATAGAAATCTTGTGAGTAAAATATTAACAAAGAGACCTCAATACCATATTAATAAATTGACACACCATCATTAAGTGTGATTCCTTCCAATGATACAAGTGGAAGTATATAATAAAAAAGACACACCATACAATATCACACACCATATTATTGCATTAAGAGATATGATCATACGGCCCCAACTGTTCTCTAAAGACATCCATTGTTTTCAACCTTATTCCTCAAGTTTTAGAAAATGCAATTAAAGTGACAAAATCAATGGGAAAGGACAAGTGGTCATTGTTGAAGACCCAGATGGATGTCATGGCCTTAGATAGGCCTGTGCTGGTGCAGTAGTGACATCGGAGTTCTCCCTGGTGAGTGATTAGTCAGTGCTGGTGACACTTAGTAACAGAGACACAATGGATGGAACAAGGGCAGCAGAGAAGAGGTCTTGGCGAACTTGACTGGGGTGAAGAGCCCTGTGCAAGGTGTGGAGCAGTGACCCCGAATCGAGAGTGATTATTTTTTCCTGTCAGGCTGCATTGTATGTGATGTCAGTAAACACATATATGGGGCTCCTGCCCCAGACCCAAAATACTACATATTGCAGAGGTTTCCAGGGCAGAAATTGGGGACCTTTGCTCAAGTGACCAGTATACTAAGAGATGGGTTGTGAGTCTGGTGTCACTGCACCTGCTCCTTGATGAGCTGAGGAAAGAGCAGGGCCTGTGTGACCTTAGGGACTCCTTTTGTAAAGTATGGGAAAGGCTTCCTGTTTAACAATTTGAAGGAGAAACTCCAGAGCATGGCGGTGACTCCACAGAGCTCTATGTCATGAGGTTCCATTGCAGGAATTCTGTGCACAAGCTGTCTCATCTTCTGAGAGCCCACTTCCTCCTTGGAAATAAATTCTAGCTGTTCCTTGTCTATAAGCCTCAAACTTACCAGATGCCACAGACAAAAAGGAGATGATCCTCATTTGAATTCGTTGGCAAAACAGCCAGATCCAGAAGCTTGCAGGGAAATGGACTCACAGGAGGAAGGTGGTCACACAGCTGTGAGGATTCAGTTTTCCTCATGCCCCTCCAGCCAGCTGAGTGGATTAGCAGTTGTGCAGCTCAGCCTGTCCACTCTGCATGCCCTGCTGCATTGTGTCCCTGCTGCCCTCAACACCATGTCCCCAGTTACCTAATACCCTCTGCACACCAAGCAGAATGTTCATTTTGATGAACATTTTGGGTCTTTTTGATGATGTGACCCAAGAAAGTGGAGTAAGAAAGGATCTTTCTAGGCCCCTTATTGGAATGATGACACCATCACATTTGGAAATTTATCTCAATGGAAAACTAGGATTTGTTTCAAATTGTCCATCTCTGCCAACAATATCCCTGGAACTCCCACTGTGTCCCGTGTTCACAGATGCTGCACCTGGTAAATGTAAGGAGGGTGAAGGGGCGTCCCTTGGGCACATAAATGGGGATACAGCCTGTGTTCCTGTGGGGTGTGCATGGGGAGCTGGGGCAAAAACTCTGAACAGAGCTGTGGTACCTAAGGTGGGGTCTGTATGGTGAGTCATGTGAGGTCTCTGCAGCCAGCTGGAGGAGGCCTGGGTCAGGGGTCAGGGCATGTGTCAAGGCCAGAAAAATACAAGAGGTTGGCTGTAGGTGACTCTAGTGAAAATCCAGTGGAGGTCAAAAAGATGGACCAATGCAGCACATGAATTCAGCATCTCCAAGTGGAATTGGAAGGGAAACCCTTTATACCTTCTGTGAAAGGCGGTGTCAGCATCCTGCCTGTGATTCTTGCCTTTACACTACCTCGCCCTTTCCAAAGAGGAGGGATCCCTTACCCTAGGGCCATAATCAGGCTGCAGTCTCTTCACCACCAGGTATTGCCCAGCTCCCTTAAAGGGGTGTTCCCTCAACCTGGCCCTGGGGAAGGGTGTGTCCTGTTGTCAGCAGAGGAGAAAAAGTCTTGGACCACCCACATTCCATTGTTTGGGAAGGTGGAGGAGCTCCTTCTACCTCTACCCTCACTTTCAAGTGAGACAAGGTCAGACCCCTAGTCTCACCCCTGTAATCTTCTTCTGTGTACTTTTTGTGAGGGTGTGGGGGTCCATCAACACAGTCCACAGAGGAAGAGATTTAGAGAAGCAGCTCTGCACTGTGAGAAAGAGAGAGATTTGACTCCCTGGGATCCACCTCTCAGCACAACTGTCCCAGCAGCCCCTGGAGCTGGAGCCCTGACCTAAAGAGGAGAAGTCTGAAGGGTCACAGTCAACAGCATCTGTCTGGTCCCAGACTTCATCTTCTCTTCTGGCTCCTTTGTCATATGCAGAGCACCGGGACATAATCATACCATAGGTGAGAACTTTGGACACTGCCCAGGAGCTGATGGTACCAGCACACACCTCCAGCCCCTACTTTGCTGCTGCTTCCAGTGCAAGAGATGGTGACAGTCTGCCCCACAGGCTTGGACACTGCAGACATCTAAGTCACCACCAACTGGTCCAGAGACCTGAAAGTCAGGAGACAGACACAGAGTGAGAGAGAGTGGGCAGTGAACAGGCCCATACATGGTCTACAGTCATCTCCTATCCAGCCCTGCCTTTGGCCTCCAGGTACCTGTGCAGGGAGCCAGCAGTGTGTGCAGTAAGGAGCCCAAGCCATGGTGGAAACCCCTGCTCAGAAGTGTGTCCTAAATGCCCCTCAGCTTGGCTCCCTGAGTCACTTTCCTTGTCTCAAAGAAGTCACTTTCCTTGTCCATGTCATATACACCAACTCCTTCCCCTGGCTGAACCTGAACCTGAGCCCTGAACCTGACCCCTTCCTGGGAAGCACATCTTGGGAGAGGGTTGAGCTGTAGCAGCTAGGCCTGGGGTGTGGCTCCCCAGGGGCCTCTGAGCAAGCAGATTCTAAGCCCCAGTGAGAACCAGAGTCAGGTGGCTCCCCTCACACAGGCTCAGAGATGGGCCACAGCGCACCCTGCTGTTCAAGACCGAGACGTGTCTGCATATTTGGCTTTGTCCACTAAGTACTTAAAATCATCAATAGACATTATGTGTTAGAGGAGTTTCAGAGTCACAGAAAAGTTAAGAGGAAATTGTAGCGTTCCCACATATGTCAGCCCCTACCTCCATCTCATCTTTTCCATCATCCACCTCAGCACCAGTGTGGTCACTTTATATCCACGAAACAACATTGACAAGCCACTCCTACCAAAAATCCATACTTTACGACAGGAAGGCTCACTCCTGGAGTGTACATTCAAGAGGGATTAAGAGATATACAATGATTTCTGTCCATTTTCGCCTCACACAGAGCACTCCCACTGCCCTAAAAATCCTCTGTGGTCCAGGTGTCCATACCTCCCAACCCACAATCCAATGCCACTGATTCTTTTACTGTCTAGATAGATTTGCCTTTTATGAGAATGTCATATCCTTGGAGTCATCCAGTGACTCACAGCCATTTCTGGATGGCTTCTTTCACTTAGCAACATGCATCTAAATGTCCTCAATGGCTTCACATGGCTTGTTGCTTCGTAATTTTTTCAGGCTGGTTAATATTCCAATGTTTGGATGCACTTACTTACCAATCATCTTCTGAATGGCATCTCGGTTGGCTGATTCCAGGTTTGATCAGCTATGAATGAAGCCTCTGTGAACATTCTTGGACAGGGTTTTTCTTGTTATTTTTCATATTGTCTTCAACTCCTGTAGGTAAATGGCATGGAGCATCATCGTTAGAGTGTAAAGGTGAGAAAGAGAGGCTGTACCATCCTGCATTGCCACCAGCATGGAAAGGAAGGTCCTGTTGCTCCACATCCTTGCCAGCATTTGTTGTCATCTGTGTTTGGTATTTTGGCCATGCCCGTGGGAATGTAACACCTTTCATTGCGGAATTGTTTTACAATTCTCCAATGACAACTTATGTTGACCATCTATTCTTAAGCTTATTTACTATCTCCGCATAGTCTTTCTCTGTTTAGACCATTGTTATTTTTCAAAATTAGATTGTTTGTTTCCTTATTATTGAGGGAACATATCTTTTAAACTTTTCAAACTAAAAAAATCTAAGCACATATTTCTTCAAATCACCTTCAATTTGCAGTAGAAACAAACATGTATAAAGATGTCTGTGTTCCAAGTTTCCTCATCATTGTCAAATCTTTCATTAGATGCTGATATGTGTCACAGGCAATTTGTGACTTCTCTACAGCACTGAGCAATAACAATCAGCCCCATCCTCAGCCTGGAGCCCAGCAATGGCCACAGAGCTTGAGCTGCCACACTTGGAGCTGGAGAATCACTTGGGGACCTCTGACGACCAGTTGCTACTATCATAGATAATGGTTTGGGGGTCGAGCCTTAGATTTGTTGATGCCGTGAACATATTCACCTCCCTGAATGTTGGAGCTACTTCTGGTGCAAGACATGATGATCACCTGTGCCAGGACTCCAGCCACTAAGAACACCTGACTCAGCACAGACTTGACCCAAACACTGGAAAAAGGAGAGACACAGAGAGGATGATGCTGGGATCTAGAGACAAGAGGAGGAAACAGGGCCCCACCTATGTCCCCAAGTCCCCTTTCCCTAACCTCCCATCTAGTCACTTGTGTAGTAGGCAAGGAGGATGAGGAGAAGAGGGGACCAGGCCAAGGTGGATGTGATCACTGATCCCGCCATTTGTGACCCCACAGCTGAGCAGACCTCTCCTATTCTCTCCCTTCCCTTTTTCATCCTCTGAGAAAGGGAGGATCTATCCATGTAAATGAGACCCCCAGGACTCTGACACCTCACTGGCAGGTCCTCTGCCTGAGGATGTCAGGAAGTGGGGGGAAGAGGGACTGTGTGGGGCCAAGAGGTGGGGAGGTCACAGCTGTGGGCCCTGAGCAGAGGGCACAGGCAGTGTCAGGGGGCAGGTCCCAGCTCTGAACACCCCTCACACCTCAGAAAGAAGCCCTCTCTGTCCCTCAGTGTTCACACCCAAACACATCATTATGTGACATGATGACCAGAGCCCATCAGAGACAGCCCCTGCCTCTCCACTGCTCTGTCCACTGTTTCCTGCATTAGGACCCGGTCAGCTGTCCCCTTGTGTGACCTCCGATCACCTCAGGGCATCTTTCAGCTCTACTCAGACTCCTCAGGGTGAGTTTGCCCATGGCTCCCTTGGGTGCTCATGGGTCAGGAATGAGCTGGTGTCTCTACAAAAACTTCTCTTAGATCAGGAATAGATCTAGAGACAGGTCCTCATGAACACATTCTTTTTTCTGTGCAGGATGCTTGTCTTTTTTTTCTGTTACATGATTGTTCCTTGGTTTCTAGAGGACACCTTTCTTTGAGGTTTTTAAATGTTTATTTATTTGGAGAAAGTGAGAGAAATAGAGAGAGAGAGAGAGAGAGGGAGAGAGAGAGAGAGAGAGAGAGAGAGAGAGAGAGAGAGAGAGAGAGATTGGCTCTGAAGTGGTCTTCACACTGACTGGACAGAGCCCAATGTGGGGCTTGAACTCATGGACCTCAAGATCATAGCCTGAGCCGAAGTTGGAAGCTTAACCAACTGAGCCATCCAGGTGCCCCTCACACTCTGGGCTTTTTATATCAGTGAGGAGACAGGGATCAATTCTATCCAGATCGTATAAAAGCACTTGTGTTCATTTCTAGAATATTACACACAAAACCTGTGTCATCCATCACACTTTCTTTCTGCTAGCAACAATAGTTCTTCACACACTGATTTCCTGTTAGGATCTTTCCTTCACACACAGACTCCAGTCTGCAAGAGCCCTGCTGGGTGAGGCTGTGTGTGCCACTGGCCTCAGAGCACAAGGAACAAATGTGCCAACCCTTCTAGGATGGAAGGAGTGACAGCTTCAGATGCTCAGAACAGAGACTGAATGACAGAATTTATATATTAATCACCAGTTTGCCAACTGTGCAATTAAAACAGACGTGTGTTCTTTTCCACAGAATTTCCCAGAGTAAGATCGATTTAAACTCAGTGGCAAAGGAATGCCTGTGTGTTACAGTCTCTTAAGCATCCAATTCCTGATTGCAATTCAGGTGATGATCTCAAGGATTCCGAGATCAAGCCCTGGATGAGGCTCCTCCCTGACTGATCATAGCCCGCTTAGGACTCCCTTGTCTCCCTCTTTCTCTCCGCCCCTCTCCTCTTACTCTTTATTTCTCTCTCTCAAATAAATAAATAAACATTTATAAGAAAATAGAAATTTCTAGAAAGAAACCCAGTAGCAGTGTCATTGTAAACACACAGGTGCAATCACTGGTATACTTTTCCCAGGCTTGTGCTCATGGCAGAGAAAATATGGAGAGAAATTGTACTCCAAAGCATGGATGGAAAAGCTATTCAAAAAGGAATGTCCCTGTTCTTGTTTGAATAGGAGTCTATTAATATTTTATGAAATTGCATTTTTTCAGTCATGAGTGGGTTTATTGTGGGTTTTCCCAACAAGCAGGGGAGTCCAATGTGATATCTAGATAGCAGAGGCCTATGCCTACAAACGTCAGAGCAGTCCCAGCGATGGAATGACCAACATAGACAGGATTTCCAGGGAAGAGTGACTTGGATCAGACTCATCTCTGGAGCAGGCACCCTGGGTCTTGAGTCTAGCATTTTCAGCACAGAGTTCTTATTCATTCAGCCACCCATTACTAGAGGAATGAATTTCTATCCAAGGCCACCTGGACCAGAAGTCTCTGTCACAGGTTCCACATATGAGCAGTAGAGAGGTAGAGATAAGGGGACCCTATCCCTGAAGTTACAGTCCCCTGGGGCCCTGGGATGGAACAGAAGGGGCCCAGTCCTTGGAGGTGTCACTAGGATGACTAAGGGACTGACAGCCGAGCTGTGAGAGCATAGGAAAGGTGTGTCTTACATCTCCATGGACATGCGCTCTGTGGGAGCAACACTGAGGCTGCTGTCACACAATCAATGTACTGATTGGCCTTTGGTGCTGATTGGGGCCCAGAGATTTTCAGGGACTGAGCTGCCCACAGGGACTGTGACTTACCCTGCCATTCCTGAGCATCAGTCTTGTCCTAGGAGGGCAGGCGTTTGCCCTGATGACAGGACCCCAATCACACTCGATGTCCTGGGTTTTCAGTTAATGGGGATTGTGTTCCTTGGTAATGGTGACAATGAGGACAGCTGGGTGAGCAGAGGTCTATCCTGACTTCTGGAGGGACAGAGAATCCAGAAACTGTAGAGTCCAGGACACTATACACTCAGAGTGGAGAGATGTGTGTGTGTGTGTGTGTGTGTGTGTGTGTGTGTGTGACCATAAACAGGGCCATGTGGCCCCCAGTCCCTCTTATGGTTTCTCCTAGTAGATGCTCCCCCATAAATCTGATTCTAGGTTTAAAGATCAAATGTCACAAAGACCATTTTCTGGAGGAGGATTTTATTTACTCCCTGAAGACTCACTTGAGAGCAAACCTTAACAAAGTACTTAGTGAGAAGTTCAGGTCATATGTTGTCATTTGTGTAACTATTAGCTGTATTTATATATAAAATCATCTTGTAATTTTCACATCTGATACTCTTCTCGTTTGGTTGTGCTCCCTCCATTAATTTACTAGAATGAGTAGAGGAGCTTAGGCAACATGCCCTGTATTTTAACCTATAATTCAAAAAAAAATTTAAACAAAGACTTAGATATTCTGGATGGCAGAACCAGCCACATCTGTCTCAGACCCAGAAAAAGGGTGAGAACATGGCAGAAAGAATGGGATGATGATCACCTGTACTCACATCATAGGAGCAAAAGGCACAACCGATGCCCCTCCGTGCCCTTCCCCTTTCAATTTCCCTTCCAGGTAACCTTCTATTGCTTCAGTGAGGAGGGGAAGAGATGATCCAGACGGTGGTGGAGAAACCCCGGACCTCTACTTGCTGAAGCCTATTTGCTGGCTTGGAGAAACTCCCTCCTCCAGTGTACCCTATCCTTTGCCCAGGGAACATTTCAGCTCAAGTTCATGAAGCATATTTATTTTTGTTGTATGATCACCCTGTCCATCTATCTTTCCATGCAAATAATGTCTGCACAGTTTACTGTGTCATGCAGTGGAGGATGAAATAGGAGGCATGTGTGATTCAGGGTTGAGGCCACATGAGTCTCCTGGGAGAGCAGGTGGAGGAATGCCACACCCAGTGAGGACTGTGCTTGCCCAAGTGTGCAAGGGCCAGAGATAGACTTTCCTGGTCTTCCTGGCCCAGACCCCTACCCTCTCAGGAGCAGCCCACCCATGCGAGCTACTGGCCTCCAGCATCATGCACCGCAGACCACCCCACCCTCCCCAACACTCCTGCAAAGGTTTTCTGAACTTTACATTAAGGCCTTTCTGATGTCACCACCAGCGCAGTTGAATGACTAGGACAGCTCTCTGGCATTTTGGGGTTGAGCCATTCATTTCTTTCAGGGCATCAATGTCTTCAGACAGCTAACAGAAACATTGCATTAAAAGATATTTTCAGGATTACTTGATACTTCTCTTTGCTTCTACCTTCTCTGTGCTTTCATTACTGGGACATAATGCACTTGAACCAACTTGAAGGCTTAAAGTTTCCCTGTGAAGCCCACTGGTTTAACCCTGGTAATAATTCTACTTGGGTTATCCTTAGAGGTTGACTAATTTGGTTATTTTTGTTATTGTAAAGTTCACCTGTTAGATTCTCCTGTAAGGTTCATCGCATTATTCTGTCCTTGATAACTGCTGTGGGTTCTATTTTACCTGTGAATAATCATTTTATCTCTATAATATTTATTTCATATGACCCTGATATATTTGAGATATTTCTAGTTTAATTCTATAAATTATCTCAATTTATTTTTTATCTCAAATTCTATTAATTCTATAAATTATCTCAATACAAGTATGGATATTAAATAATATTTCTATAAATCATATATATAATCATTATGATGCCACATCCTGACAATACCCTCCTCTGTTACTTCTGCATATATTTAAATACAAGTACACACACACACACACACACACACACACACACACATTTAGTTTGTCCTGAGAGCTCAGGTGTCTGATCTGGTCATTGGATGCCCAAAGCAAATGCTCGTATAAATATTTATATGTATATGTAAAAAAATATATATGTATATACACACACACATATATATACATATATATAATGAGATCTTGCGTTTTGTGTTTCATTGCACTATGACTGGATTTTCCATATAAAATACAGTATGTGACCTTTGTTTAACAGTACATATAGGTCTCTCTTTTCCTGGACATAGTTCATCTTTATTCCATAGAATGATTTAGTATAATTTGGCCACTTTCCCAATGAGAAACATCCATGTTGGTTTCAATTGTTTGTCATTGTTAACAACTCTGAACTGGACATACTTGTATATTCATTCTTAAGTGTATAATATATGTAGTTTTCTTTATGATTGATTTCTAAAAATATCATACTGAGGAATGCTATGTATATATTTAATATTCTGATAAGCATTAAACACTTATGTTCCAAAATCATTCACCAATTTAGCATTTCAACAGCAATGTGTAAAAGTTCCTATTTACCCATACAT
Source organism: Helogale parvula (assembly GCA_004023845.1). NCBI lineage: Eukaryota > Metazoa > Chordata > Mammalia > Carnivora > Herpestidae > Helogale > Helogale parvula. The sequence goes on from PJEM01005056.1 coordinate 113,021, forward strand.
GATAGTAGATAATAAATACATCAGTCTTAATCAATAGTTGCCGATTGTGTAATTGAAGAATACTTTCATTCTCACATTGTATTTCTACATTTAATATGGACATTTTCCATATTTGCATACATTGACATTTAGGTGTATTACGGTACTAGTGCTACCAGAACAAAGGACCACACACGAGATGTCTTAACAACAGAAATGTGTTGTCCTACAGTCCTGGAGGCTGGAAGTCCAAAATCCACAGGGCCTGGTCATGTCCCCTCTGAAACCTGTAGGGAATCCTTCTCTGTCTCTTGGAGACTACTAGGAGCCTGAGGGCAATTTTTTGTCTTCCCCATCTAGCAGCTCAAATTTCCCTCCCTCCCTCCTAATTCCTTTGGAACCCTCATCATCTCCACATGGCAGTACTGATATAAGGACACCAGTAATAGTGAATTATCAGATGACCCTACCCCAGTGTGGCCTCATCTTAACTGATGACATCTGCGACCAACTTGTTTTCAAGTAAAGTCACAGTCTTGGGTCCTGTGGGTTAGAACTTCAACATACCTTCCCTGGAAGATACAATTTCATTAAAGAACATTAAATCAAGAACATTAAATTTAAAAAAACCTTTCAAAAGTATTTATATTTATTATATTCCTTACAAAGTATGCAACGTACCTGCTTTGCATTAAAATGAATCCTGATTTTAAAACATTTATAAACATACAGAATGATGTTTTCGTCCATTTGGTCTTAGCTGGCAAAGAAGACTGGTGATTTTTTGACTGAAGGAAATGTGTTTCACATCAATTCTTAGTTCTAATGTAACAGAAAATACAAAGTGACTGGATTCTCCTTTTTGGGAACCTCTTTATCTGAAAGCATTCATATCTTTTCTCCATATTAAGACTCAGACATTAATGGTAATAAGTTCATACCCTTCCCATCTCTATCTCTCCATGGATGGTCAACATTTAGTTTGCCCTGAGAGCTCAGGTATCCGATCATGGGATGCCAATACCACATGACCATATTTGTACTCCAACTTGGTGAAACAAAGGTTTATGTCTTCTTCCTCATCTGGGTCTCTCACTTCAGCAAGCACCATTATAGTGTAGCCAGGATTTTAGTCTGCTTTGTCCACAGGCTGGGCACTGGAGAGGGTCAGGGCAGCTTTGCCCCCAAGGAAGGGTGGAGGTCCAGGAGTATTTATTATTTGTATTATAAATCGATATCCTGGGACTTGGCCATATTTCTGCTGGAGTCACTATGGATAGTGTCCATTGGTGACTGCTCCAGTGCTAGAGCCATGGTGAGACTAACTGTCCCACCAGGGGACATGGTCATTGAAGGCTCCTGAGTCACCACAGAATGAAAACTGGTCCCTGAAAGGAAATAAGCACACATATGGAATGAAGATTAAAATCAGAGGGATCCTCCAAAGGCTGGCCTCTCTTATCTCCCAGAACCTGGGTATTGGGTGAGGCAGGGGCGGGGGAAGAAGAAAACAGTCCAGATTATGATGTGGACTTCCCAGAGGTTCCCTGGCTTTACAGATGGTGGTGGTCTCTAGGATGAGGTCTGTATCTCCTCCTCCTCTGCTCTAAGGAAAAGGATGTGTTTGGAGGTACATTATGCAAAGATGAGCCCACAGTGCCATTTGAAACTGGGTCCTCAGTCCAGCTGGTAGCTTCCCTCTCAGGAAAAGGTTTGGGGTGGTCACAGGTTTGAGTTTGCCCCTTGGGATGAAGCAACTGCTGTCAGCTCTAACTCAGGCCAGTGAGCATGGGTGCAGGGCTCATTCAGTCGGAGCCATGGCTGTTGGATTCAAGTTGTGGCAACTCTGAATAGGTGTACAGCATCCCCTGGCGACCTCCCCAAAAGGCTATTCATGGGGGTGGGAATCATGCCCAAGGAATGTAGTTTACTTTTGCTTTCAATAAACAAAAAAGTACCAAATAAGTGTCACCTACTCTTGAGTTCCTTCAGAGAATTTTCTCTTTCAATTTCATCTGTTGACTTTTTCATTTCTATAATTTCCATTTTGTTTGGAACGTTTGTTTTGGTGACTTATGTTTCTATTCTGATTTGCATCTTTACCATGTGTTTCAAGAGTGTTTGTTACTGCTCATCACATGGATTTTGTGATTGTCGACTAAAAGTATCTGTCCCTTAATTCCAGCATGTGAGTCATCTCAGTGTTGGTGGTACTAGATTCTCTTTCTCATTCAAGATTTGTATTTTCTGGTTCTTGACATAAGTGATCATTTTTACTGGAGCCTGGGTATTTGGGATTTTAGACTGTGAGATACTGGGTCCCCAGTTCTCTTCCTTAAGTCACTCAGTCCTCCCAGTGGAGTGCAGCAGAAGGTCAGGGGCTGTGTGTCCACTTGCCAGTGGCCCAAGAAGGAATGTAGCACTTGCTCCCACTGATGTGGTGCTGATCAAGTCCCCCTCTCACTTTCTGTCTTGTCTCTAATGCTGAGCCATTCCGAGCACAACAGGAAGCACTGACCCTAATTTCCCATAGATTTAAATCACTGTGCAAACACCTCCACCCACATAAAGCATATACAGATGCTTGACCTCATCATCAGGTTGAGCCTAGATACAGACCAAAGGAAGCAATTAGAGACCCCAAAAGACCATTGTGTGTCTGTGGCAGGCAGTCTAGCCTGTGATCCGCTTTCACCAGGCAGGGCAGTTCCTGGTAGAGACTGACCCAAACCTAGAATCACAAGTGAGCTTTTAACCTCTTAACCTTTATACACACTCACAGTGATGGCTCCTGGGTCCCAACAGTATGAGAATCTATCTCTAAAAACAAAAGAGAGAAAAGTGTTTGCATGAGAAATAGGAGTACCCTGAGATCCTACTTTTATGTGACCCCCACAAATGTGAACTCCTTTTTCCTGACCTGATCCTAAAGGAGAAGACCAAGAACAAGCACTATCCAGACCATGGTGGGGATCTTTGCAGGGCAAGTCCTCTTCAGACTCCTGAACCGGAATGCACTGTGCCTGGGGCCTTTCCCTGCCTCAGACCAATGAGAAGGAGAAGGTATTCCATGTGAATCACCTTCCTCACTCTCCTGTCCCACTGTCACTCTGATGTCCCCTAGGGAAGATATGAAAGAGACAGATGCTGGGGCTTCACCCAGACAAGGCCTTTAGAGTGACTGGGACACTGAGTGATGGGGTGTGGCCCTTTACCATGTGACGACCTCAGAATCAAGTTTCTTTTCTGGAAATCCTGAGAGCTGACTGACAACATGGGTATGATCTCCACCTCCTGGTCTGGTTTCTAGTTCATTCCAAATCAAGTTCCATGACTGAAACTTCTTCCTCCTCAGTGAAATCCCTGATTGTGTACCTTGCAGTAGGTAAGTGGCACTCTTCTCTCCAGTCATAAACCCAGTAAGGAATCACAGAGTCATGTGTGGGTGTGTGACAGGACACCATCTCCTATTGACAGTCCTGAAACTGTCTCTAATAGCAGAAGAGGGGAGACCAGGACTGTGAGTACCACACTAAGATCTGCAGTACCAACCTCAGGATTCCAGGTCTCCTTTGTTCCAACACTCCATAAATAATCTGGAGTCACCTCAAAGTAACTATAGTGCTTTAGAACATAAGTAATAATCTCAGGGGCAAGCTGTCCAGTTTTTTCAATATCTTAAAAGACCCTGCTCCACACACCCTGATTTTGGGGTTGAGCCACTCCACCAACCTATGGAGTAAGGACCTCTAGCTGGCAGGCATCTGCAGGGTCTTTTGTCCTTGGAGGCTTATGCCTTCTTTCCATAGCATTCCACAGAGAGGATTGCTTGTTCCAACTGCACCTCTGAGATGACTTTCAGGAACGGGGCTGGCTTTGCTCGACCTACTCTTCCTTTAGAGAGGCAGCAGACCCAGTCCAGATAAAGCCACATAACCCTAGTAGAGGTAGAAATTGCTTCTTCATTGTTTCTGTTCCCTGGTCCGTGGGTTTTCTCTTGTCCAAATTCAATCATACCCTTCCATAGCCTCTCTTTCTCTTGTTTTGTCTCTCCAAGGAAGGGGATCCCCCCGCTGTGCCTATGCCACCATTTTCATCAGTCCCAGTTCACAGTCACACACTTATGACCATACAAGTTGTCCCCGTGGGCCTCTCGAGATGTTTCTGTCACTCTGTGGGCAGATTCCTGAAATTCCCTGTCTTCTGGCCTCAGTAGTGTGGTATTGTCCCCTCTCTAAGGAAAGAAACAAATCCCTCAAGGCAGTCTCGCTATACACATACATGACAACATCCCCCATAACCTTGTAACATGGGACCACTTAATCAGAAAGCATGTTTGTGTATTACCATATGTGGGAGACAAAGAAGTAAAAAATATTTTTTAAAAAAGTACACCTTGTTGTGTTCTGGGGTCAGTTTTTTTGTGTACGAACCCAACTGAGCAGTGATGGCAAGAATAAGGTTGCTTCCTGGAAAGAAAGGCCTAGGTGTAATGATTCTCTAAGCGAGAATCATGCTACATATCTTGGAGGCTTGTCCGGAATTTAGAGACAATGTGTTTCCACCTCCTTTCCACGGGGAATGAGAACCTTAGGGCACCAGGAGAGGCAGCCTTCCCTGGCTCCAGCAAACTAATTGATACACAGGAGTGTAGCCATTCAGGCAAGCTAGGCTTAGGATCCCATGTGCGTCAACAAACCCCTGGGGCCCAGGAACCAGATCAGCGAGGGCCTGTCACACTGGTGAGAATCCCAGGTTCATTTGAGCAGACCTGCCTGAAAGAGGCAGAAGGGGAGCCCAGTCACATCCCAGAGTGGCACTAGAAACTCCACAAGGGAAGAGGAATGAAGCAGCAACTCCAAGGCATTGGGTGCTGAGTGGCAGGTTGGAGGCATCATGTGACTGTGTATGGGGACTTGTCTCTCATTCATTTTCTGGGTCAATGGCAATGATATTTAGAGCCAACTCCCTCTGGTTATTCTACCTCAGAGTGGGAAGTTTAAGGAATATTCCCAAGCAGCTACTGAAACTCGTTTTGTTTGGGGAAAATTCTCTGTCTTCTCCAGACTGACACAGACTGCCTAATTCCACTGGTGGAAAACAAAACAAAAAAACCTGGAGCCTGCTCCTCTGTCTGAGCTGACAAGATTTCGAGCTGGGGATTCTCTTTCTCTGCCTTCTGCTAGCACCTCTTCTCTTCTGCCTTGTTGGGGCCCAGTAGGCAAAAATAACTCTCAAACAATATTTGGCCTCCTGGGCCGCACATGTGGCTTCTGTTCAACCTATGATTTTCTCATTGCTTTGTAAAGAGACATACTTTTTGGCTTTGGATCAACTTGGTTTGGTCAGTGGCACCAACCCTCCCCTTACTTTGCTTTCTAGCTCTTTGTCTGCTGTTGGGAGTAAACTGCAAACCTCTGCCAAAAGATTTGCCTATTAAAGAATAAGCATCTTGCCCATGCATAACTGATGAGGGGTCTTAAGAAATGTAAATATCCTCATAGAATTCTTCAGGCTCATCTTCTGCTTGGAGCCAGACTATTATTAGGGAATCCCTCTCTTGCAATGACTTGATAATTCCTGATATTTACACCTGTCCTGTTAAACATGACCCTTTCTGGAGCATGTCTTCACTTCAAAGAACTTGAACTATGTAACCATTAAACAAATGATGTAATCACCCATGGTATATAAGACCCTGGACATCTAAGTAAAACGTGGCTTTACCACCATTCACGTTGTCTGTCTGGTCTGTCTTGTCTTGTCTGTCTGTCTTGTCTGTCTTCTTTTCTAGAGATATTGTGCCAACACCAACCTCCTACTCGGGACCTTTTGACTGGGGTGCGTGGGCTAGTCCCCCGCATGCATTTCATCCCTTCCCTCCTATTTCTGCACCATCTGGGAGCAGCCTGACTTACAGGCTTCTCTATGCCTCAGGCACCCTCATATCCTCCTTCCACCCTACATGTTGAGGAGTGAAGACCACTGAAGTCGGATTTCCCCACCAAAGTTCCAGGTAGGATTTAGCCATGGGGAACAAATTGTCTTACGTGGACTCAAGTAACACATATACAGTTTTTAAGCTAATTATGTTTGTTGGCTTGAGATAGACAATGTTTATCAACATTAACAAGACAACTTTTATTCTACCTAGATTTGCTGGAGGTCAAATAAGCTCATGTTATTTCTCTTCCAATTTGTTAACAAAAGGATGACTTAAATTAATGGCTAATTTTGTTTTCCTCAGAGTTTTCCTGTGTGGTCAGGAGGGACTAAGGTTAAAATAAATGGATTTTAAAAATACACAGGGCTAAGATTAGAATTCCTCCTACTTGGATCTAAAGGCTGGGAAATGAAGGCAATACCCTTACTACCAGCCTCCAAACCCTGCACATTTGGTTTTTCCTGTTTAGCAGAGGAATTGATGTCTCTACCTTATGAGGGATGGATGATGTATCAAGGGCCTTCACTAAAATATATCAGAGCCATTTTGCTAAAATAAATCAGAGCCATTTTGCTAAATTTAGCCCATTGTATGTCAAAAATGGACAGCTACATGGCTGAAAAATACATATGTGAAGAATGTTGAAAATGGCAGGGAAATATACTTTGACTTTGGTCTTTAACCCCTTCCCTGAACAGCCAATGATCAATATGTAAGTTATTGGTGGGCCAAAATAAAATCCTATGACAATGAAGAAATTCTTGCTTGGTTACAGTCCATACCCCCAAGGTTCTACAGGTGGGAAATGGAATAAAAACAAACAAACAGACAAACAAACAACACAATAAACAAACAAACAAAACAGAAAATGCCAGGCCAGCTCTGGGAGGTAGAGTCAAGCCTGGGTGAGAATGATTACTCCCAGCAACTCACAAGACTGACAGGGATTTTGCTGGCAGTCACACAGCCAGCCAAAACAAAAGGCCAGGAAATGAGATTTCTACTGGCCAACTATGGGAAATTAAGAGAAGGGACTACTTTCTTCCTTTGTCTTATAGATGGGTAATTCCCCATCCAAGGCCATTACTCCAAAGGCCATTTTCTTTACCTACAACATTTACTCCATGATTCATTTTCTTTTGCATAAAGGCTTGTCCCCACTATAGATTGAAAGGCAGAACCTGGCTGCCAGGGTAGGGGAGGGGGAGCTGAATATATATATCATGACTATCCTACAACTGGAGGTGTTTTGCAAATGTGAAGGGAAATGGGAAAGTTCCCCTCTATTCATTATTTTGGGACCTTAAGAAAACAATCAAGATATATGGACACAATGCAAGGTGAATCCTAACTTAATGGCAACCATTTCTAATGTCCAGCACTCAGGAGGGGAAACAATTAAGAACCCCTTACTTGTATTCAAACAGACCTAGAGAAAGAGGATGGAAGTCTTCCAACTCAACATCCTTCTCCTCAGATACTCAATCTATATATTAAAAACAAAAGGAAGTCTAAGATTCACCCATTAAATTGTGCTAAATTAGCCACTATTTGGCAAACACAAAATGAGAGTGCAGTGGCCTTGCTAGAGAGATTGAGGGAGACTCTCATTAAATGTATGGTTATGCCCATGACACCCCTAAGGCTGAAATAATTGTAAAGGGCAATTTTGTCCCTCAATCAGCACTAGCTATTCAGAGAAACGCAAAAATTGGCTATTGGCCTTGAGGAGCTCTAACGAGCTGCAATTTAGTTGAGGCCTTATGTGCTGTGTCAGACCAGACTTCCCAAGGTCCTAGCACAAGTGCTGTTTATATGGCAATTCAGGACACTAAAATGAGAATGTCCTCAGAGGGGGACAACCAAAACAAAAATCCCATTAGCCATGCCCCTTCTATGGAGACAATCACTGGAGACCTTCATGCCTCGAGGACCTCTCTCTGTTAGGGCTCAGATAAACAATGACCCTGGAAGGGACTATGCAGGAACTGAGGCTCTTCACGGTGGCTCCCCTAAACCAACTATCTATCAGAAACTCAGAGCCTTGGGTAACTCTAAATATGGAATAAAATTGGTTGATTTCCTTATTAACACCAGAGCTACCTTTTCTGACCTCCATTCCACTCCAGACCAATTATCCAAATGCAGCATGATGATTGAAGCCATCTCCAAAAACTTCTAACTAAACTCTACACTCAGCCCCTAAAATATATATGAGAAAACCTAATTTTTTCTTGTTCTTTCCTAACAATGCCAGAGAGCCTTACTCCCTAGCGAGAAAGGGACATTGTAAGTAACGAGAGACTAAGGTGCTACTAACTCCAGGACAGATAAACTATTATGTGAGGTCTTGAAAATTCCTGGATATTGTAGGCTATAGATACTAGAGTTCAGGAAAATAGTTTGCTGCTATATCAATTATTAAAGGTGACTCAATTTCACCTCCCCCCCAAAAATAAAATAAAGTAAAATAAAATAAAATAAAATAAACTGGGGTCTGACTCCCAGACACTGTCTCCAGCCCTTGGACTGGTTACAACAGTGCAGGGCATTTACTATTACCAAGCTCACAGAGCTAAAATATCATTCCAACACAGCATCAGGCCTTTCATTTAGGGAGGAATAAAACTTATCAAATGGCCCAAAGGATGTTTACTGTGAAACAATTGTCAAGGACAGTTCCGCAAGTAGTATCGGTCTGTGAAGTGTGTCTTAGGAACATTTCAACCACAAACTTGCTCTCCCAGACAATCAAGGAACTGGAGACTTTCTAGGAAAGACTAATAGTATTAAGTCTCCCTCAGATGCCAAGGAAAAAAAAAATCCAATATCTGTTTGTATGGGTGAGTACTTTTACTAACTGGGGAAAGGCCTTCTCCTACAAGACAGAAAAGGTACAAGAAGTAATAAAAATTCTGCTTAATCAAATTTTACCCACATTTGGCTTACCTAAATATTTACAAGTTAATAATGGTAAATGGCTGCCTGGACTGTTTCTCTAGTAGAACTCTGGGCTTTTGAAAAAGTTTTACACATCAAAATAAACAAGATTGTCTGCTTAATACTCAGCAAAACTCTAAATTACTCATCACAAGCATTAGGTGCTTTAAAAAGAAGTTTTTAATTAAGTTAGTCTAAACTCTTGGAAGTAGAGCCACCATTGATTACATACTGCTTCTGATCCTTCAATACGTGGTGCATGAGAGATTCCCTGACATATGTTGTTTACAAAGTCAGCGTGTCTCCCAGATTATTTGACAGGTTTGGAAACTGTAGACATTATCTTAAGATGCCATCTTGTTGGTCATATAATCTTTATTTTGTGATTTTTCTTTGTGTTTGCTAATATTTATGCCACCTCATGCCTGGAATTGTTCCTGTGAACCATATTGTGGGCCACTGGTCCAACCCTTGGGTAGACTCTAATTGCTGTACCCCTAACCTGTCCCTTGTCAGCTTGAAGAAGTCAGAATGGTCATTGTCCTTGTTCCCTAATAGAAGTTACAGGCCCTATTCCAGGGAGAAATAAATATGGAAAGGGGTAACATTAGGCAGGGAGAGAGAAGGGACCTTCAGAGATGCAGATTGCAGCTGCAAGTGGGAGGCTAAAGAAACAGATGGGGTTCTCCCCTTATAAAATCCTTTATGGGCATCCTCTCCCCCTTACCAAGGGCATAAGGGACCATCTAAATGAGATAGACAATCTAACCCTAAGACAACAGATGCAGGCCCTTGGCTTTACCCTAACCACCTTCCACCACTGGGACAGGGAGCGATTACCTGTGAATCTGACCAAGACCCTCACCCCTTTCAACCAGGAGATGCAATATGGATAAAGAGTGAAATGTCCAACCTCTACAACTCCTCTGGAGGGGTCTGTTCATCGTCATTTTGTCCACATCTACTGCAGTAAAGGTAGCCAATGTGGGTCCCAGATTCACTACAGCAGAGTGAAGCCAGCATCTTGAAACTGGGAATGCATTCCTCATCTATCAACGCCATGCAAGCTGTCTATGCAGAAGACACAATCTGCATCTCCAGAGGCTCCAGGAGACTTCAGTCCTGCTTTAGTCACTCCAGAGGCTGACTAATCTACGCATGGCAGAAGCTTGAGGAATCGAAGCCATCTTGACTCTCCCCTTAATATCATGTTTTAAGTGACAGAACAGTTAACTGATTAAATTTTGCATGAACTGGATAATATACAAACTGCAAATGAGGAATTGTATGTAGACAAAAATTAAAAATGAAAATAGTCACACTGTTAACCTCACTTAATAATAAATAAAGGAATAGTTCACTAGGAGGAAAAATGGTTCCAATAAAAAAAACGAAGAGACCAATATCCATAGAAAAAAATAGACAATATTTTTAGGAACTATTCCACAAAAAGGCACAGGATATGGATCATTTCTCTCTCTCTCTCTCTCTCTCTCTCTCTCTCTCTCTCACACACACACACACACACACACACACACACACAATACTAACAACTTTCACAGATCATAGTTTCATTTATTTCCTATATAGATTTTTTGAAAATCACTAGAAAACAATAAAAAATTTAAATTCTTATGAAAGGAATATAGCAGTAATGTGTAGAATTGATACATAAAATACAGAAAAAGGAAAATGCAGAATATTATGAAAATTTGGTGCAAATCTCCTAAATAAAATATCAATAGTTACTTTCCATTATGAGATTAAAATAGTCACACAGTGTGATCATATGGGATTTTATTGCAAATATAGAGTCAGATTCCATAGCCATAAATCATCTAATATAAGACATCATATTCGTTAAACAATAGATGAAAATCACATGACCTCACATAACCTTGTAAGATCCTTTGCAAAATTGAAAGGAAAAAGCTGATAAAAACCACAACAAATGGAAAAACAAAACAGATTTTTTACTGTGATTACACACTCTCTACTACACACATAGAACTCAGTCCCACAACCAGAAAATTAGCTAATGGGGTAGGGGGAGGACGATATTTTACAACATGAACAGACGAATAAACCTAAACACCATTATTATTCAACACCTTTCTGCATATGTTAGACAATGCAAGTGAACCAAAAAATTACAGGTGGATCTCAGCATTGATGGGAGTGGACAGGGATTCATTTCAAAAGACCCACATATATGTTTCAGGTATAAGTAATCCGGAACTTGTACTGCTGTGAGAGAAGAAATCATCCCAAAGAGCCAAAGTAAGAGGCATTCCTATTGAAGATCAGTAAGAAAATTACATAACTCTGGAAACTTCTAGAAATAGGAAATGATCAAGGAATGGAGACCCTGGATTTGTCAGAGGTCATGTGGGAGATGAAGGCACTGGACCTACACCCCAAGTCCGTGAACTTCACTGCAAAGAGACCTTGTGTCTCAACCTGATGGGTGAGATGAACTTTCTGTGTCCCTTAAGACCTATTATCTAGGAAAGGGCTGCTTCCAGTGATAAAGGGATCAGAAAGGAAGGAGGAGACCTCTCTCCCAAGTGGCACTTCTACATGCACCTGGACCCATGGTGGCAACAACAGGAGTATCAGTAGCAGAAGTCACAGGCTGAGATTATCTGCTGCTGGGTACTCAACATTCCAGGAGATGAGAAAGGGGTTCTGCTTTCAGTTCTCATGGGCCTGGGACTCTATGTGAGCCCGAGATGCTTTCCAAGGAAGGACAGGGACCAGAAGCCTCCTCCTCAGACATCAGCCCAGTGATCATCTGGGAATGATATTTGCCACAAATGGAGCCAAAGAATGGATCTGGATCCCCAGAGGGTCTAATCATAATAGACGAGGATTTGGGGGCACATTTGTGGGAGCTGTTATTACCAGGCCACATATTGGACACCCTGATGTGTTCTGACTCAGACAGAGCTGGTTTCTGCCCTCACATGTCATGGCCTCCATCCTATTGGCAGCTGGCCCATGGCCCCCAGGAATTGGAGCTCAGTTTTGTAAAACCACACAGTATCTTACTTCAAGGACAGGTTTCATGAGAAACTTAAGAGAATGTGGAAAGACTTTGTAGACAAATTTTTTGAGGTGGGTTTCAGACACCAAACAAAGAAGCATCTGACTTGGCCAAAAAGTCAGGACTGGATGGGAAGTCCCATTGCTGTGGGGACAGCAGGTTTTTGTCTCACTTCCCCACAAGCCTGGAGCACTGTGTCACCATCCATAGTACTGTCAACGTACTGGCAGTAATAATCCGCCTCATCCTCAGCCTGGAGCCCACTGATGGTCAGAGAGCCTGTGTTGCCAGACTTGGATGCAGAAAATCGATCAGGAACCCCTGAGGGTCGATTGCTACTAGCATCGATGAGGAGTTTAGGGGCCTTTCCTAGGAGCTGTTGGTACCAGCTCACACCAAAAATACCGATGTTGTTGTCACTTCCGATGCAGGAGATGGTGATCTTCTGACCCAGGGCCCCAGACACTGAGGGTGGCTGAGTCAAAACAGACTGGGCCCAGGACCCTGGAAGTGGGAGAGACAAAGACAGAGTGATGCAGGGATCTAAAGATGAAGAATCAGATTGCACATGTTATCCCAGGACCGCTTTCCCTGTCTCCACCCATAGTCACTGGTGCAGTGAATAACGAGGGTGAGGAAGAGAGGTGACCATGCCATGGTGGAGGTCATCACTAATCTTGCCTTCTGTGTCTCCACAGCTGAGCACAGCTCCCCTAATCTGTGCCTTCCCCTTTTCATGCTCTGAGAGAGGGAGGGCCCATCCAATGCAAATGAGACCCCCTGCTCTCAGACACATCCCTACCCTGGTCTGGTCTGTCTGCCTGAGCATATCAGTGTGGTGGCAGGGGTGGGGCTCTGTTTTGTAAGGGGGTGGTTAGGTCACAGCTGTGAGTCCTGAGCAGAAGGCACAGGTATTGTCAGGGGCAGGTTTAACTCTGGTCATTCCTGATCCTCAGGAGTAAGTAATGTGCACCCCCTGGTGTCAAGGTGTGGGCACAGCATTATGTGACATGGTAATCAGAGAGACTTCCTGCCTCCCCTGCTCTGTCCACTGTCCCCCTCCTTTGGGGCAGGGCCAGGAGTCCTCCTATGTGACCTCCCATCACCTCAAGGCACACTTTACCCTACTCAGGCACCATATAGTGAGTGTGTCCATGGCTCCCTTTGATGTTGATAGGGCAGGACTGAGGTGGTGACCCCTATACAACCACACAGATGGGGATCAGGGCCAGAGTAGGGCTGGGTACACATTGAAACATACTGAATCATATGCAGAAGGCTGATTTCTTTCCTCTGCTTGATTTCTCTCAGATCTCAGAGTTCTGTTTTTCTAAAAGTCCCCTCAGCACTGAGGAGACAGGGAGCCCTTTACTCTCGGTTGTGGGTAGAAGCTCTTGGGTGCATTCTTGGAGGGGCTACACGCTGAACATCTTTGTCATCTGACACCACTTCCACTTCTGTGAAACAACAGTTCACACACTGTGATTAGTGATTCCCTCCTAGGGTCTGTCCTCCTACCACACAGACACAGTCTGCAGGAGCCCTGTGTGTGGCATTGACTTGAGATCACAAAGGTAAACATACAGAAGGCCTAGGAGAGGTGGAGTGACAAAAGCATGTGGTCTGAGAGAGACCTCACTGCAGACTTTATGTGTCCATCACCATTTGGACAACTGTTAACTGAAAATGAATGTGGCTGATTTCATACAGAAAAAAATCATCTCAGGAAGAATGAATTAAACTCAACGACACTGTCAATGGGAAGACGCAGGTAAAATCACCCGGATACTTTCATAGATTTGTGCTTTCCATAGAGAGAATATGGATTCAAATAGTAGTTGATAAAATGGTTGAAAAATAATGGAAATATTTTACTTTTCATTCATGGTTCAAAAGGATCTATAAACTTGTATCTAAGTAATTTGATTTATTATTTTTTAATGATGAGTTTGTATATTAATTCTTGTCCTACAATAAAAGTAGGAAAGTCCAAAGTGGTGCCCAAGAAACCATCATGAGAACCCTGTTCCTTTGAACGTTAAACCAATCTCTGCGATGGAATTAACACACACAGAGTTTCCAGGATGAACTGACTAGGGTTCAGACCCCTCTTAGGGTAAGTAGACCAGTAGTTACTGTGTCTTTTGTCCATGATGTTCAGGATTTTTTTTAAAATGCTCATTCAACCACCTGTGACTAGAGGAATGGGTTTCCATTACCAAAGCCAATTTCAGCAAGAAAACTTTGCCAAACATCCCATATATGCCTCAAGGTGGAGTGGAGGTAAGGAGCACTGTGTCCCCATGGTAACAGATCCTGTGGCCATGGGATGGAACAGATGTTTCAGCAGGGACCCATCCTATTTGGAGTTGTCACTGGAGTGTCTGGGAAGCGACAGACCAGCCATGGAAGAATCCAGCATGTGTGTCTTATGTCTCTGTAGGCCTTGATCTTGTGGGAGCAGCACTAAGGGTGCTGTCAAAAAAAATCAATGTTCTGATCAGCTTCAGCCTCATCCTAGGAGCAGATGTTCTTGGCACATCCTGCACTGGTGACAGGATCACAGTGACACTCGATGTCACTGAGTGGATGGGAATTCGTAGATTGATGCTGAGGAAGCCTGGGTAAGCACAGGTTGGCTCGTGGTGGGAGATAGAAGCTTAGGAATTGCAGGACACTATACACTCATAGAAATGAAGTGTGTGTGTGTGTGTGTGTGTGTGTGTGTGTGTGTGACCAAAAATGAAGCCAGGAATTCTATGGTTCCTCTTAGGCTTCTCCACACACTGAGAGAGGACATTCCTTCTGAGGACTCTGCATTTAAAGGTCAGTGTCTTTTTTTAATTTATTTTTTAATTTACATACAAGTTAGCATATAGTACAACTATGACTTCAGAAATAGATTCCTCAATGCCCCTTACCCATTTAGCCCCTCTCCATACCCCAACCCATTTAGTAACCTCTATTTGTTCTCCGTATTTATGAGTCTCTTATGTGTTTGTCCTAGTCCCTGTTTTTATATTATTTTTCCTTCTGTTCCCTTATGTTCTTCTGTTTTGTATCTTAAAGACCTCACATAAGTGATGTCATAAGATAGTCGTCTTTCTATGACTGACTAATTTTGCATAGCATAGTATGCTCTAGATCCACCCACAGATTGAAAATGGCAAGATTTCACTCTTTTTGATTGCCAGGTAATTCTCCATTGGATATATACACCACATCATCTTTATCTGTTCATTCATCTATGAACATTTAGACTCTTTCCATACTTTGATTATTGTTGAGGGTGCTGCTATAAACATTGGGTTGCTTGTACCTCTTCAAAAAAGCATATAAAGGTCAGTGTCTTAAACACCATTTCCTCTGGAAGACAATTAATTAGGCAGTTAGGTCTCCTTTGACAACAGACCTGTTGACACATCTCTGAATCAAAGTCCAGGTCTTGTCTCGTGATAGAAGCAGGAAGGCGAAATTGAAGGATTTCTTGCAGCTCTATATTTTTGTCATTCTCCTCCCTGGAGGAAGAGACTGGAAATAACAACAAGATCACTTCCAGTTTTCTCTAACTCTGATGTAGGACCTGAATAGTCAGAGGCAAAAGCTGACCCTGAGGGAGGTGGGAGCAGAAGGGAGAAGAGGAGAGAGGATGTGCTGGGGTGTTGTCAGGGAGAATCTGTAGAGTCGGGTCCAAGTTCATATGCAGCTGGTTCAGAGAGAAGAGACTGTGGCTGAGACCAGTGTTATTGTCAATATATCAGCTGTGGACACATCAGTAGTGACACGAGGTCACACTACAGGACTTGAAGGTAGAAATGACATGTCGATGAATGTTTGCTAGGCAACAGTTTCAGTTGCAGACACAGTATTGATTTCTGTTTATCATCCAGATCTCATGGGGATAAGCACATGCCCTGTGTTCTCTCAGTCTCAGCTTCTTCCTGGGATGCTGTGCTGTCCCATTCTACAGGTGTAATTTGGGTATTTCTTTTTCCTCTGTTCAAGCACAGATCTTTTTCAAGTTATGGAATCCTTGGATGTGTCTCCATGTATGTTGTTCAACCAAAAGAGGCCGAGGCCAAGGTCTTGGGCCCAGAGATCCTGTACCATTTCCTCCTTACCAGAAGCACAGTGAATAAAGACAGCCACTCCCACTGTCAATAGCTGTCAATGTGTTGTCAAGATCACAGTAAGAGCCAAGCCTCATCCTCAGGCTGCAGTCCAGACAGGAGAAAATTGCTGTATCGGAGAAGGCATCTTTCAATCCAGATATATGCCTGGGGACCACAGTTGCCAGCTGCTTGTGTGAGTCTGAGCAGTACTGCAGGAAAGAGTAGAGAGGACAACCTGCCTTCTGCTGGTATCAGAAGGTGTTATACAAAGTAGCAGTCATGTTCCTGGTCAGGGTGTAGGTGAGTCTGGCAATTGTTCCTGGAGATGCACAGAGAGAGGTGATTTGATCAGCATAGGTTGGGACATGGAACCTGCAAACACAGACACTCATAGGTGATAGAGCATTGTAATTGGATTTTTTTTTTTGCTCTTAGAGACTTGGTATGACATTTGATAATATCTGGGAGCTCACCCATTAGTGTGATGTTCTTCTGATTTGAGCAGAGACAGAGAGACAGGAGGAGGAGGGAAATCCAGGCCAAGGACAGTCCTTGGTCTCCACAGTTGGGTTGGGTTGGGTTATTCCAGGCTTGTCTTATGCTACCTATGATGACCAGGAAGCAAGAGGACTGTTGAAGCAAATATGCACTCTCTTCCACACTCTGTCTGAGTGGGCTCCACATGATATCTGATTCAGGATCTGAGGGGACCTGGTAGAGAAGAGGGTAAGGGCAGGGCCTGTTTCTAGTGAGATCCAGATGGGGTGGAGGTAGTAGCCATGGGAACAACCACAAGACCCTGCCCATGAAACTCTCCCAGGCAGCTCGGTCTCATCAGGGAGCACAGGGGCAGGTCAGCGTCTACCCAACTGTGAGTCCACAGGGATCCCTCAACCGTGAGGGTCCTCCTTCAGGGCCCTGAGAGAGGCCCTGTGCCCCATGCTGGTACCGTGTCCACCTGGGGGTTCCTCAGTGTCTTGATGTTAATGTCCACACCTGTGTCAGTGTGTTCAACCATGACCTGAGTAACAGGGAAGGACCGTGTTGGATCTGATTGAAATAATATGGATACACTCTCTGTAATGTGGGAGGCTGACAACACAGTGGAGAATATAGTCAGGAAATAAACTCTCCTGTGAGTACAAGAATCCCTCCAGAAAAGAAGTCATATAAAAGAGTGAGATTATCTTATCTTACTCTTTGGGACATTTTGGGAGCTCCTCAGAGGAAGGCATTTCAAGTAAATCTCAGGAGAGGAGTGACTGTGTTCTCATGGACTCACAGAGGAGAAAATCAAAACAGGGTTTGAAGAAGCGCTAACCATGGTGAGATATGATTTTTCAGAGTATCAAACCACCTGGTGACATTGTGCACACAGAATGGAAGGGTGGACACAGCAGAGCTGGACTGAGTAAACTATTTGGTTGAGAAAGAAAAACTGAGACAGGAAAGCAGGAGATGGAGACCCAGGGAGCTGTGCTTACAGGAGATGCTCAGGACTGTGGAGCAGAAGGAAGTCAGGTAGAGAAAGAGGAACAGTATAGTATGAACTGGGGCTTCCTGCTCTGGATGACCTGACAGATGGTGCTCCTGTTTACTGCAGTCAAGTATTAGATAAGGAGATGGTTCTCTGTTAATAAAATACTTGAAGATCTGCTAAGCAATAAATTATTGATTTCCAAGAGCAAAAATGTTCAACTTTGACCATCTGTGGCAGCAGGGAGTGACTGTAGCTGAAGCTGGTGTCCAGGCATGGTGAGCATGTGGGTGTTGATGTGTAGGAGAACAGGAGCCTGGGACATAACCATGAGCACCATCCCCATCCGAGTACAGAATGGGTGAGTGGGGTCCTGGAGGCAGAATCCCTCAGTCTAGGCTGGCTTGGTGCCCAGTCCCTTCATCATTCCTGTGGTGTGTGTGTTAGTGACTTGCCACCTTCTGTTTGAGGTCCCATGTGGTGAGCAGGGTGTCATTTAGGTGAGACAAGCACCTCTCAGTCTGTCCCCTGTAAATGTACCAGGTGGGCTGAGAAATTGAAGTTGTGCTTTGTAGTATGATCGGAGGTCATAGGCTTGCTCTTCCTCTACCCATGACCTCTCTGTGGCCCCAGGTGTGTTCTGTAATTTCCAGGTCTTTTAAATGTAAACCTTTATTTTTCAGTTTCCTGCGTTGTTGCAGAAGGTCGTCCTGTAGTCATAATAAGAACCACAAGGGCAGGTCTGACAACAACGTTAGTTATGGAGAGGCTGAGACTCCCCAAAAACATAAACTTCCAATTCTTAAGGGAGGACAATTGTTCCCACCATCTGTGACCATTCACTTCATTGTTCAATTCCAGTGCACGAACAAGGAACATCACAATTATTGACCATTCACTCAGTGGGACACAACTCTGTCAACTAGAGTTAAGAGCACGTGTAAACAGTTTCTTTTATGTCTGGACATGCAGGCTTCTCTGATTTTCAAAGCCCCTCAGGCCAGCACCTTTTGGCCCCACACCCCAGTGCTGAGGTGGATTCATAGATTTGTAGCAGTAGATGGAATCATGTTGTACGGTGCAGTCCATCGAGGACCACAGTCCCCAGGTGACTTCACAGGCATGCAGTAAGGTGCTGTCACTGTGCTGTAGAGTTTAATGGGCTGTGACTACAGCATACTGTGGAGTGGCCATCATCACAGTGTCACGTTCAAATATGGCACTGTCACAAACACAATTGCTGTGCTTCACACCTTCACCCTCCTCTTATATTTCCACCTCTTGTCACTTACTGACTTTTTCATCACCAGCCTCTTCTAAAATATAAAACAGTTACAATTATATGGAATGTGGCCTTTTGTATATGTTCTTCTTTCCTGAGAAATAAGAATTTAAAATTCATGTGAATTTTTGGACTTGATAGGTTACTTCTATTAATTTTTTAATAACATCCCCTTCTATGAATGTATATCAAACTGGAGGACATCTTTTTACCTGAAGTCTTAGTAATTCTTACAAAAGCTAGTATATAACTTTGCCCCATCTATCTAACTGAGAAGGACATTACTCTCATCAGCAAGAGTGGAAGGAGGAAATACAGACTCCAGAAAGAAGACAACCTCAAAGATGCCTGAGTGAATGAGTGTGAACTGGGGAGATTGGAAAACGGGCAAGCTTGAGAAGGGCAAAGGTGGTGGGAGCCCCAGTCCAACACGGGAAAGCGGGCAGAGCCCCTGAGAGACAAAGGGAAGAGAAAGAGAAACTGAACACGCTCATAGTACTGTCTCTAGAGAAGAGATAAAGAACGTTTAACCCTGTTCAGAAAGAAAAACTCTTACTCCATATATAACTGCTGGGTAGCCCAAATGCCGAACCCAGGTGGCACAGGGGAAAAAACAGCTTCCACGCCTGTGCCATCCTGGGAGGGAGTTGGCAGCCACAGCAGTGGCACCAGGGGCGCTCACTTCGCCGTCAGCTGCAGAAGTGAGGGCACAAACCTCATTTCCATGGCGCATCTCGCATCCAGCATTGGCCACATGAATCCCGAATCCCAGGTGCCAACAGGGAAAATCTAGCCCCCACCCCTATGGGATCCAATAGGTGGCGGTGGAGGCTGGGGCATGCCCTAAGGCTGCAGGAGCGCAGCTCATTTTCAACAGCACCCGGCGCCTTGGAGAGCGGCAGCGTGAATCCAACCTGACACCAAGAGAAACTCCTCCCTCGCCCTATGCGATCCCTATCTCGTCTGGGGGCTGGGAGTCTGCAGTGGTGTCTGTGAGGGCATGTACTTCACCTCCTGCTGCACCTCACCTTAGGCAGCACACCTCGCCTCAGGCAGCAGCAGCACAAATCCTGGCCTGAACCAAAGGAAACTGATCCCTCCCCCTAGGCAATCGCTATACTAGCTGGGGGCTGGGAGTGGCGGTGGTCTCTGAGGGCGTACACCTTGTCTCCAGCAGCAGCATCATAAATCTATGCCAGCGCCTAGAGAAACTGCTCCCTCCCCCAAAGAAACCAGCCACCAAAGCAAGTAAATCTTATCTGTGAGAGCATAAAAATGCATGGACTAGGACTTTGAACTGAGGCGGGCCTGGAAAATACAACTTGACTCAGCTGCAGCGCAAGATCGGATCATTGGAGTGGCCTGCAGCACTTAGTTCCAGCGGAGCATGGGGTGCCTCCATTCTACTCTCTGCAGCCACCAAGGTCGAGCCTCTGAGAGCAGCCTCCAAGACCTACTACACCAAACCATGCCTATCCACAAGGGGGAGCTGCTGCATTCTTCTACTTCTTCTTCTTTATTTATTTATTTTTTATTTTTATTACCTTTCTTACTTAAAATTTTACTCCTTATTTCCTTTCTCCTTTATCCCTCTTTTTTTCTTTCTTGCAATCCAGATATATTCACCCGTATCTCATCCTTATCTCTACCCTCAACTGGTCAAACACTTTTAGACTGTCCATTGCCCTTTGCTGTCTCTGACTCCCTTTATTTTTTCTTCTTCTCTTATTTTTGTCTCTTTCTTCTCCATTTCCTTTCTTTCCTTTCCCCCTTTTAATTTGTTTGTTTGATTTGTCTGTGCATTTCTGTGCTTCTGTTCCCTCTGTGTTTGTCTGTCTCTTCCTTTTTAATGCTATGCCAAGAAACAAGCCAAAGTGTGCATGATGGCGAGTCCCAAATATCGCTGAGTAGGGAAATAAACTATTCAAAGGCACAAGAGAAACTGAGAGACACCATTAAAAGAATATTTTCTGAAATGATAGGCCCTGGATATTCAATAAGCCTCCTTTAACAGAGCAATATTAATAGGTGCACAGTGCACAACGAGCTTTTAAAACTGACAAGAGACAGAAAAATAGCAAAAATGACAAAACGAAGGAACTCTCCCCTGAAGAACCTCCAGGAAGAAGTCACACCCACAGAACTGCTCAAGACAGATCTAGACAACATACCAGATCAAGAATTAAAAAAAAAAAAACTTGTCATAAAATTAATCGCTGGGCTTGAAAAAAAGCATCAAGGAAGCAACAGAGACAATGACTAGGAACTTTGAAAAGAGGTGTGATGAGTTCAAAAAGGTATAAATGAGGTGAATAATAAAATGGAGGCAACCGCCTCAAGGATTGACAAGGCAGAGAGAAGAATGGGTGAATTAGAATTTATACTTACAGCAAAAGACGAAGGTGGAAAAAAGAGAGAGAAATTGATCCAGGAGCAGGAAAGGAGAATTCGAGACCTGAGTGATACAATCAAACGGAACAACATCCATATCATAGGAATTCCAAAAGACGAAGACAGACAGTAAGGTCCTGAAGGGATACTAGACCAAATTATAACTCAGAATTTCCCAAATCTGGGTAAAGAAATAGACATTCAAATTCAAGAGGCACAAAGAACCCACTTAAGATGTACTATGAATCACCTTTGGCACGAGATATCATAGTAAAACTGGCAAAATATAAAGATAAACAGAGAATTCTGAAAGCAGCTAGGGAGTAAAGGGCCCTCACATACAAATGGAAACCTATCAGAGTGGTTACAGACCTATCTAATGAAACTTGGCAGGCCAGGAAGGAATGGCAAGAAATCTTCAATGTGATGAACAGGAAAAAAAATGCAGCCAAGAATCCTTTATCAAGCAAGCCCACTATTCAAAATAGGAGAGATAAAAGTGTTCCAAAATAAACAAAAACTGATAAAATTCATGACCACCATACCAGCCCTATAAGAAATCCTAAGAGGGACTCTATGAGGGAAATGTTGCAAAGAATACAAGGTGCCAGAAACATCACTATAAACATGAATTCTAGGGAGAATACAATGACTCTGAACCCATATTTTTTTAAATAATAACACTCAATATAAATAGACTGAATGCTCCAACCAAATGACACAGGGTAGCAGAATGGATAAAAAACAAAATCCATCTCTTTGCTGTCTACAAGAGACTTATTTTTGACCTGAAGATACCTTCAGGTTGAAAGTAAAGGGATGGAAAAATATCTATTATGCGACTAGAAGCCAAAAAAAAGGCAGAGTAGCCATACTTATATCAGACAAACTGGACTTTACTGTAAAGGCAGTAACAAAGATGAAGAAAGACATTATATAATAATTATAGGATCTCTCCATCAGGAAGAGCTAACAATTATAAACATCTATGCACCAAATTCGGGAGCGCCCAAAAACATAAAACAATTAATCACAGACAGAAACAATCTTATTGATAAGAATGTGCTAATTGTAGGGGACTATAATACTCCACTGACAGCAATGGATAGATCAACCAGACAGAAAATCACTAAAGAAACAATGGACCGGAACGACATGTTGTAACAGCTGGAATTGATAGATATATTTAGAACTCTGCATCCTGAAGGTAGGAAATTCACCTTCTTCTTGAGTGCACTTGGCACATTCTCCAAGATAGATCACATACTGGGGCATAAAGCAGCCCTCCATCAGTATAAACCAATAGAGATCATACCATGCACACTTTCAGATCCCAATGCTATGAAACTTGAAATTAACCACAGGAAAAAGTCTGGAAAACCTCCAAAAATGTGGAGGTTAAAAACCACCCTACTGAGGAATGATTGGGCTAATCAGGCAAATAGAGAAGAGATTTAAAAATATATGGAAACAAATGAAAATGAAAATACAACAATCTAAAATCTCTGGGAATAAGCAAAGGAAACCTTAAGAGGAAAGGATATTGCAATCCAAGCTAATTTCAACAAACTAGAAAAAGCGCAAATTCAAAATCTAATGGAACACCTACTGGAACTAGAAGGGAAGCAACAAAACCACCCCAAACCCAGCAGAAGTAAAGAAATGATAAAGATCAGGGCAGAAATAAACAATATAGAATCCAAAAACACAGTCAAGCAGATCAATGAAAGCAAGAGTTGGTTCTTTGAAAAAATAAACAAAATTGATAAACCTCTAACCAGGGCTACTCAGAAAGAAAAGAGAGAGCACCCAAATAGGCAAAATCATGAATGAAAAAGGATCTATTACACCCAGTCCCTTAGAAATACAACCAGTCATCAGAGATTACTATGAAAAATTATATGCCAACAAACTGGACAACCTAGAAAAAATGGACAGATTCCTAAATGCACATGCACTGCTAAAATTAAAACGGGAAGAGATAGAAAGCATGAATAGACCAATACCCAGTGAAGAAATCGAATCCGTTATCAAAAATCTCCCAACGAATAAGAGCCCAAAGCCAGATGGCTTCCCAGGGGGATTCTATCAGACATTTAAAGCAGAACTCATACCCATTCTTCTCAAACTATTCCAAAATTAGAAATAGAAGAAAAACTTCCAAACTCATTCTACAAAGCCAGCATCACTTTGATACTCAAACCAGAGACCCAGCCAAAAAAGAGAACTACAGACCAATATCCTTAATGAACACAGATGCAAAAATACTCAACAAGATACTAGCAAATCGAATTCAACAGCATATCAAAAGAATTATCCATCATGATTAAGTGGCATTCATTCCTGGGTTACAGGGCTGGTTCAATATTCTCAAATCTATCAATGTGATCCATCCCATTAACAAAAGAAAGGATAAAAACCATATGATCCTGTCGATAGATGCAGAAAAAGCATTTGGCAAAGTACAACACCCTTTCTTAACAAAAACCCTTGAGAGAGTCGGAATAGAAAGAACATACCTAAATATTACAAAAGCAGTCTATAAAAATCCCACAGCTAATATCATCCTCAATGGGGAAAAACTGAGAACACCCCCCCCCCCCCGAGATCAGGAAGATGACAGGAGTGTCCACTCTCAACACTGTTATTTAACATAGTGCTGGAAGTCATAGCATCAGCAATCAGACAACAAAAGGAAATAAAAGGCATCCGAATTGGCAAAGAAGATGTCAAACTTTCACTTTTCGCAGATGACATGATACTCTTACATGGAAAACCCGGCAGACTCCACCAGAAGCCTTCTCGAACTGATCCATGAATTCAGTAAAGTTGCAGGATACAAAATCAATGTACAGAAATCAGCTGCACTCCTATACGCCAATAATGAAGCAGCCGAAAGAGAAATAAAGAAACCGATTCCATTCATGATTGCACGAAAAACCATCAAATACCTAGTAGTAAACGTAACCAAGGACATAAAATACCTATATGATGAATACTATAGAAACTTATGAAAGAGATTGAAAAAGACACCAGGAAACAGAAAAAATTCCCAGTTCATGGATCGGAAGAATAAACATTGTGAAAATGTCATTACTACCCAAAGCAATCTACACATTCATGCAATCCCCATCAAAATTGCACCAACATTCTTCTCAAAGCTAGAACAAACTATCCTCAAATTTGTATGGAACCACAAGAGACCCCAAATAGCCAAAGTAATATTGAAGTAGAAGACCAAAATGGGAGGCATCAGAATCCCAGACTTTAGCCTCTACTACAAAGCTGTCATCATCAAGACAGTATAGTATTGGCACAAAAACAGACACATAGACCAATGGAATAGAATAGAGAACCCAGAACTGGGCCCACAAATGTACAGCCAATTAATTTTTGACAAAGCAAGAAAGAGTATCTGATGGAAAAAAAAGACAGCCTCTTTAGCAGGTGGTTCTGGGAGTACTGGACAGCAAAATGCAGAAGAATAAAACGAGAACACTTTCTTACACCATACACAAAAATAAACTTAAAATTGCTGAAGGACCTGAATGTGAAGGACCATCAAAACTCCGAGGAGAAAGAAGGAAATAACCTCCTTGACCTCAACTGAAACAATTTCCTACTCGACACATCCCTAAAGGAAGGGAAATGAAAGCAAAACTGAACTCTTGGGACCTCATCAAGATAAAAAGCTTCTGCACTGCAAAGAAAACAATCAAGAAAACTAAAAGGCAACTGCCAGAATAGCAAAGAATAGTTGCAAATGACATATCAGATAAAGGGCTAGTATCCAAAATCTACAAGGACCTCACCAAACTCCACACCCAAAAAACAAATAACCCAGTGTAGAAATGGGTGAAGACATAAACAGATACTTCTCCAAAGAGGACATCCAGATGGCCTACAGGCACATAAAACAATGCTCAACATCACTCATCATCAGAGAAACACAAATCAAAACCACACTGAGATACCACCTCACGGCAGCCAGAGTGACTAAAATAAACAAATCAAGAGACTATAGATGTTGGCGAGGATGTGGATAGACGGGCACCCTCCTACACTGTTGGTGGCAATGTAAACTGGTGCAGCCGCTCTGGAAAACAGTGTGGAGGTTCCACAAAAAAACCATCGATAGAACTCCCATATGACCCAGCAATAGCACTGGTAGGGATTTACCCAAGGGATACAGAAGTGCTAATGCATAGGGGCACATGTACCCCTATGTTCATAGCAGCACTGTCAATAATAGCCAAAACAAGGAAAGACCCTAAATGTCCATCACCTGCTGAGTAGATCAAGAAGATGTGTGTTATATATATATATATATATATATATATATATATATATATATATATATATATATATACACACACACAATGGAGTATTAGATGGCAATGGAAAAGAATGAAATCTGGCCATTTGTAGGAAAGTGGATGGACCTCGAGGGTGTCATGCTA